>VZTL01024478.1:41522-51710 GCA_013400535.1 Scopus umbretta | reverse complement strand
AAACTTCTGCTTTCTTTTTTTTTTTTTTTCCCTGAACACTGGAAGCTTTTTCATTTAGCTGTCAAGTTGTAGGATTTTTTTTTTCTTTAGAAGATTTGAAAGCAAGTAAAAGTTATTTACTGAACTTAAACTTTGTGACAGTGCTGTGCATAAGAAAGATGTGACTTCTGTTGTCCAAAATTTGGAAAGAAATCGTTTGATAGAACTGGTAATCAAACTTGTCAAATTCTGGCTCCTTCCAGGTGAATAATCAGGATTTCACCTTTCATCTCTAGGATTTGAGTTCTGCTTAACTGCAGAAATATTTCTTTTCACCCTTCCTTGTGTTTGTCAAGAGGCATAGTTATCAGTTGTTTAAGTTTTTGTTAAGAAATAATTCTGCTTGTCATAACTATTTCAGCTCTCTGGAAGCCGCCAAGATTTAGCACCCCCTTATAACCTGAGCAGTAACCGGGTAAGTGTCTGAAGGTCTCCTGGGAAATCTTCTGTAGAAAAAAGGTAGCTGCAGTGACTACACTGTACCAGTGACAGGGGGGCAGAAGTGGGAAACAGCGGCAAAAGACGAGGCACACCCTTGTGCTCCTTGTATCCTTGGGACTCTACCTAGGACATAACTAGCTCTGGACGTGCTACACTAGAGCTCTCTGGGAAAGTTCCCAGGCCGTCATCAGTCATACAGCGCTGCTGCCAACCGCCGTGGGATGTACGATGGCAGACCTGAGTTGAGCAGATGAGATTAAACGTAGCCATCCATCACAGAGGAGCATGTTCATCAGGGGAAATTTTCTCATTGTTAAGCTTCAGAGCTCTTCCAAGGTTTTTGCTTGGGTGGATGCAAACCTTCTGGGTAAGGGATAGCTTTGGGTTCATATGTAAGCTCAGGTCCACCTCTAGGATGGAATAGAGGCCTATGAAGAGAGTCTCTGACCTTCAGAGGGAAACCAGCAGTCTTAAGGTTGTGGTGGGTGATAATTCAGGCCATTACATTCTTTAAAAACAACAGTATAGATCAAAAGTATGTCTTTAAAAAGTGAAAGATTAAATTTAAACGTGTTTTCCAAATCCTGGATAAACTGAAGGGTCTTCTCCTGATAGATATTCTGCCCAGCGAGTGTGTAGTCATTTTAAAAGGGAGAATCTAGTGGTGACAAGGCATTTTAATGCATAATGCAATTGCACAGAATAATAGAATTTTGATGTAGTGCTCTAGCATTGGTTGCTAAATCTGCTACATCTGATCCATGTAGAGAATGCTAAAATATGTGCAGGTGATAAAGTGCTTATAGCAACTTCTATTTAGAGAGAACTGTGGGATGTTTCAATACTGTAGGTTTTTAAAGCAAAAATTTAAGACCAGAGTTCTTAATGATTTCTGTTTTTTCTCCTCCCTTCTCCTCAATGATTTCTCTCATTGCATGTTTCAGAGTCCAAAGGTCCCAGCAGAGGTAATGCATTAGGTCCACCTAATGAGTGGGATAATGATTTTATCTCACTATAAAGTTTATTTTGCTCACTTACACGCTTTTCCTTCCTGCTTTGAAGATGCTGCTGGTGGTGTCTCATTTACATAGTACACAGCAAATGAGTTTTTCCATTGAAAAGCCTGTCATTAATACAGTGTGAACCTGGTACAAATGAGAGAAGTTTCTCCTTCTTGGGTGCATCTTACGGTTTGTTACAGAACTATAGCTATTTAATGCCATTTCTCACAGTTCTTTGGATGGGGTGAAGTTATTTCAGAAATGGCCCTGTCTCAGCTAAAAAAAAAATAAAATATATATATATGGACATGAAAGCAAGCAAATATATGCCAGTCGTGTACATTAGCCTGGAGATGAGATAGATGTTGAGAGTTTCTTCCAAATCTTTCTCAGGCTTTATGGCTTCAGGTAGTTCGGTGTTAACAACTGTTGATTTCTATGAAAGAATGATTTTAAATTAATACTGGGCCAATGGAAAACATGTTTATCCTTGGTATCATGTTAACACTCTTGAAGGAATGACTGTTTGTCCCCTTAGTTGTACCAAGCTTGGGTCAGCCAGAGTTAATTAGTAGCGGTTTGCGTGGGGTTTTGCAGCTCTTCACTGCGGTTGATGTAGCCGCTAACAAGCTACGACGTGGAGCTGAGATTGCGTATCTTACCTCCTTGCTTGCAGCGTGCTTCGTTTCAAGGCGCTTGTTACTCAGGACGTGAGGGGTGCAAACTCCCCTGTTAAAATTTTTGATGTCAAGTGGATTGCTGGTTCGGTTTCTACAGGGAGGTGAATGAAAGCATCGCGACAAAATGTTAAACAAATTGGTAAATGTTCGTATAGCACAGATGTCATAAAGCACACTGGTGATATCAGTCCTAGCTATTTTAGCATAAAGGATCTGAGAATGGCTTGATAGTTGGAGTTCCAGCTAAGTTAGATGTCTTTGTCACTTGCAGAGAAATTTAGTGAAAAACAAGTCTCCAGCAGTCATAAATTGTTATTTTACCAGGAATTTGGTTTTGTTTACGAGTGACTGCAATAAGCTAATCTCATACAAGTGGTTTACTATATCGTAAGAAACATCAGTCACCGCATCCTGAACTGGGTGGAGAACTAATCTGTCAAGCCTGCATACTTTAATACTAGTGGAAGCCCTTGACACATTTCAGAATAATCCTCTCCTTAACTTTTATTCTGTTATTTCATTTTTTCTCTAATTTTAACATTACTATTCCTTGCGTTCCTGCTGTCATTACCATGGATTTTTAGCTTTGTGGAAAGGGCTTTCGAGTCTCATTCCTGTATGTAAAACACCATTCATACTGGTAGAACTATGAATGTGGACTCTGCTTCATTCTTCAGCACAATGAAAGGCCAGGACATATTCCCCTGTAAACAAGAATATGAATGAGTTAGAAATAGAAGTAAAGATGGTGTTGGTGCAGCTAAAACAGGCAGATCAGAGTTTCCAGAATTAGGACTGGATTCACCTTGCAGCCATAGTTGAATCTTTTGTTACTACAAACATGGATGGGTGGTCACACCCCCACGAAGAGCTAGGAAAGCCCTTCTCCGCGACTGGGGCAGGGCTGTGGGTTTGGCACATTTTGAAAAAACATTAAAGAGCATCTCTGTACTAACACCACAGAGAGCTTCCAAAGAGCAGGATGACTCTCACGCTGAGATATGCATTCATGTGAAATATTTAAGTCACCGTTGGGATTTTTTTAATAATAACTCATAAGATTAAGCTACCTAACTGGCTGAGAAGGCAAGGAGATGCCTTCTAAATTTACTTCAGAATACTGTCTTACGGATGTTTCATATTGGGTTAACGGGACTGCATTTGATCTCACCTCTAAGTTATATCCGCTTGCTTAAATGAGAAAAAGCCAATTTTTACTCCTGTTATCACTAGAGATATGGTTACAGGAGAATGAGATAAATCTTATGTCATCTTGTGCATCAGCACATGTCAGGCGATGCAGGAGTATAGAGTCTCTTAGTGGTCATATAATACAGAGCTGGATTTTTACATGCCAGGGTGTTTGCATTGGAAATTTAAAAATTCAGTTGACTTAAACTGGATGAATCAGGTGCACAAAGAATGGAAGGCACCTCTGACTTGTCTCACAGGCCTTCTTAAGACTATAATCACATGTTCATGAAAAATTTCATGAGTTGTTCTTAAAATACCTTTGCACAATAGCCGTTCTGTCTTGGGCAGTCATCCTCCCTTTCCCAAAGGCCCCGTAGTCTGTAGCTCAAAAGCCTTGTAGCCAAAAGCCAAGTAAGACAAGATTGTGCCGCTTAACCTTCAGGTTTTACTGGGAACCAGAGGTTTTTCACTAAATTGGTACCGTGTAGATCGATTTGAATAATCTCGCTGTTCATGAGAACAAGTGCCTTTTGTCCCAGCTCTGTGCTTATATTTAAGTGCTACATGGCTACCTTTTTCCTAAGCCTTTTCTGAACTGCTAAAATAATAAAACACGAGAACTATTCATTTCTCTTACCCAGTGGCAGCATTTTAATGGTCTGTCAACTTCAAGAAAAGAATTGTTGTCAGGTAAAGCCTACAGATGACTTAGGTAGTGATCACCCATATTTGCTCTAAAGATTTTGTGTGTGTTGGTGCTGACCTGAAATAAATTCCGTGGTGTTTTTTGTGGAGGATGTGCGAAAGAAGGCAGAAGAGGAGGAGGAAAAGGTTTTATAGAAATAAAACACTTTATTAAACAGCTCTGTATCAAAATGCATCAAGGGACATGCATTCTTCTGGTGGCTATTTTTGATTTGTTAAATTAAGTCACTTGACCTATGTTTGGTCACTTGGCAGAGACCAAATATGTTCATGAAGTGATGGCTCCTCTGGGCAAATGATTTACAAGCTTCCTTCCTTTCTGTCACCAGCCTTCTTGATAGAGGAGATTCACAGCACTTAAATAATACCAATTGCTTAGACTCAAAGTTTAAGCGTTTCAGTTAGCGAATGCACAAAGCAATCATGTGAGAGTGCTATATAACATGCTTATGTGAAACTTGGGAACTTCATCAAGTTAATATAGTTAATAATTCTTACATTTTTTTCTTTTTGTGAGATTGAGATGGGTTATCTTTCAATACAGCTTAGTAAAATCAATCATTCATGAACTACCTTTTGCCTCTGCAGATTCTTCGCACAACAGTTGACCCTTTCAGTTGTCTCCAGCATTTTCTTTTGCAAACGTCTCGTCACCTGTTGCCCTGATTTACCTACTTTTTAGTGATTTGCTGTCATCTCAGAGTTGAGGCCCACATTACCCCTAACAAATCTGACCGCCAGTCTAAAATGATGGTCTTTCCACTCCCGCCAAAGCAAGTGTTACTTAAAAACCCAACGTGCTTTAAGTATACGGCCAGACGAATCCTACTCTCAAGTGCATATTCCTGTTCTCGGGACCTGCATTTTATTCAACCTGTCAAAATGTAGAACATTAAATTAAAAATATGTAGAAAATGTAGTCATCCAGAATATTAAGGTTGAAGCAAAATTACGTAAAGATGCTAAGAAAAAAGTTTTTCCTAAGGAAAAAGTCACTTTATCTTGCTATTCTGTCTGTACCGGATGAATATTCTGAAAGTATTTTGTTCTGTTTCTTACCTACTCCGATTTTTGAATCATTCTCCAAACAGCTCTAGAAAGTAAGATACTTACCTGAAATTCTTGCTGTTGGAACGGTCAATAAAGGGCACTTCTGACTCAACAAATCGTGATTCAGCTGCTCCTTACCCGCGTTGAGGCGGTGTTCTAGTAAGCTGGAAAACATTCCTTGTAATAGTCTTTCTGCTAGAAAATTATTAAGACATGTCACCTTTATCCATTTGTCTTTAGTAAGTGGATCGTTATCCTAAGATCCAAAAGTAACACTACTCAAACTTTGTTATGTCCTCCAAAAAAGAAGCCTTCACATGCTTTGCACTCTTCCATAGCTCTTTTTCTTAACCTAACACCAACAACTAACAGGCTGATTGCAGACCGTAAGGCAGCAAAACCAAACTATTTCAAGATTGTTTGACTCTTGTGATGGCTTCCCACCAAATAGTCTTCTATTTTTCTTTCTNATGGTGAATTTTAAATGTTTTTCTATTTTTCTTTTTTTTTTTTTTTTTTTTTTAATCCTTCAGCACTGCTGAGCTGGTACATCCAAAAAACACTGAATTACACTGAGATCTCTTTCCCCATCCGGATAGACTATGAACTCTTTTCTCATGTCTTGACTCTTCTCCTGCAAACTACCCCGTCAGTGGGAGCCAGAGAAGGAGACTTCAGGAAACATTTCACATCCCAATGGGGAAGACAGTTTGAGCATAGTCTGAAGTCGTTGGCTGTTTCTATGCTGGCTTTCAATGCTGCAGCGTGTGAAATGATCAATGATCAAAATGGCAGGATAAGAAAGCGGTTTCTGAAGCAGTATTTTCAATGGATATAAGTGGGGCAAGACTGCATGCGGTAAGGCCACCTGAAAGAAACCTGCACTAACTGAAACTCAAGACAGCAAAAGCCTGACTAAGAGTTTCTGAGGAGTGGAATAGGAAGGACTGTTTCATAGAAGCATTTTGTGGAAAGAATTTTCGAGGCATAGGCGTGAATTTTTGATGTGTGTAGGACATAAATGAGTTGCAGGTCAAAGATAATGCTCAAGTTGGGAGCTTAAGGTATGGGTAGAACAGCTCTTTCATCCATGCTGATAGAGCAGGAAGCTTTCAAGAAGGGCTTAATCACCAAAATCCTGAAAAATACAAGACGAAGCAAACCCTCGGGGATTACTGCTAGTCCCAGCCTGGGTTACATCAGTTTTGACATTCAGGATGGCTGCCCCAGTCCACTCAGACATCCATTATGTTACCTCTCAGAAACGGCGCCGGTTCTCTCTGCATCTAAGAATATGGATGTTAGCTAGTAGAGGTCCAAAGACAGGTGCTGCTCGGCAAAAGTGCAGGTTACTTGCTATTCAAAGCAGGAGAGCTTCTATGGGACTAACTTATAGATCCAAATGGAAACGATTTTTGCTCTGGGCTGCTCAGTGTGACCTTCAACCCATTGGAGAAATCTATTCCTCCTATCCTGGCTTATTTATTATTTGTGAAACATTCATGACTTCAAGTTACAGTTAAGATTAGTTTAGCTGCCTGTCATTTTTCTGTTCAAGGTCAGATTATTTCCTTGCATCGAACAGCATGAGGCTTCTTGAAAAGGTGCATTTCCCTTTCTTCCCTCAGGAAAAAATACATAAAACTTGTGGTCTGGGATGTGTCAGGTCTATGTGACTCCTTGTGACTTTTTTCTAGTATCTTTGCTGCACCATCTCGTCATGAAAGTATTTCTTTTTCTGTTACGTCTTTTAGAAGGACAAGCAAGATACAGATACAGATACAGTATAATCCAGACAAGTACAGGTGTTGTACCAATCATAGCATAACTCTTTAGCAGAAGTGGGATCAGACTTCAGTTTATATTGGTTTGGCTGCACCATCCTGTCTTTGCAGCTTCTATTTCTGGAAAGGTGAAACTTTGCAAGCTTGTAGTCCTGAGGGCACTCTGCTACCTGAACAGGACAGCACTTTTCCACAAGACACTGAGACTTCTTGTAGCATTCGAGACCAGATTCTTTTGACCCATAGACTCTTAAGTGGATATTGAATTGCCTTAAGGTCTCTTATAAATTAAGTAAATTAGCACCGTATAGCTTTATTAGAGCCTACTCTTCAGCAGTGCAAGGGAACTGCTTTGACAGGCATTGCGAGTGTGCCTGGGTCAGAAGTTTGCAGGACAACCATATGGATTTCAGTGCCTGTCTTTCAGCTCTGCACACCTAACGTGGTGCTCAGTTTGGTGAAGCAATATACTGTCTTGTATCCACATGAAACTTTGAGCAGAGACGTTCCCCTGGCCAGTCACTTACTGTAATCATTGCAGACAAATCTGTAAACGATTTTACATATCAAGATGATAGAGTTAGGAAAAAAACAATTTGGCCACATAGATTCTTGACACCCGTGCACTGGTGTGAAGTACTAGCATGGGAGATTCTCTCCGTTAGCCAAGAGACTTTGTCATTGAGCCAGTTTCTGACCCGTAAGGTTGAGATGAAAGGTGCAAAACCACAGTGGACCTTTGTAAAAGCAAGAGAAATCACACCCCACCTGCAGAATGGTGTGTACCTCCCTTGGGATCCATGTGAAAACCCAGCTAGAGAATCCTGGGACCTTGGGAAGGCAGATAGCCTACCACCTTCTCGGTCGCTGTTTCCTCCTACCTCATCTACACTCAGGCTGTTGCAGGCCTGAAAGTCATCGTGTTGAATCTTCACCAACCATGTCAAAACTCTTAATCTGTCTTAATCTTTTTCTTGGCTTCTGGCATCCGCAGCTTGTTGTCTTGGTGTGGGGTATGCCATCTCCCTCTTTTCCAGGCTGTTAAAAAAAAAAAAATTGCACTGCCACAGTTGTTTCCTCTTGATCTGATCAGCTCATCCATTATCTGACCCTAACATCCAGCCTTTAGGTCTAAGATTATATTTCTTTTCTTGTTCAGAGCTCTGTCTGCCCTCACCCCTTCTCTCTGACACTCTCTATATCCAGATTTTACTTGTGAGCGCTTCCTGAGCAGATAGGCAAAATATTTAGGAGTTTTGGGCAGACAGTACTATTTTATTTTCTCCTGGCTGTAACTTTTCACCTGGCTGTAACTTCCAAAACACAGCTGTGCAATTGAGTGAACTATTGTAGCTTTAAGGTCAAGAAGTAAGACGTTTAACGTGCCTTGATGCTGGTGGGAGCTGAAGACGCTTATCTTTGCGGGACCGGGTGTTTCAACTAAAAGTGCGGCTGGAAGAAGGGTCTTTCCACAGCTCTCTGTGTTCTGAACTTTGCAAAGGGGCTGTGCAGGCTGGCATGGTGTGTAAATATTGCTGTACTCTTGCTGGTGTGCGAACTTTGAAAAAATACCACCTTTTTTGTTTTTTTTTCCCTAGGGCCGATGGGAGAGTCAGCAAGACGTATCCCAAGGTGCCACAAATTCCAGTAGAGGCATTAGTCCATCTCGTACCTCTCTGCCAGGCTCTGGGCAGCCAAACCACTCTCCTGATCCGGGTAAGAGCTTCTTTCATAAAGCTAAAACAACTTTCCTAAAGATGGAGTTAGCCCAGCTCCTGAATGTTAGGTAAAGCTGAGCCGCTTTCAGAGATGCAGAGAAATTTCTTCTCCGGAGCAATGTCCATGCAGTTCCCTCTATGAATATTTAGCAGTTGTGGTGAAGCTGCTCAGGCTCTCAGCTATTCCAGCTAGCCTTTCCTTTAACTCGGTTACTGGTTCCGCTAAACGCCACGGTTAAAGTTGTCTGAAGATGCAGTCTTATCTCAGGAACTCAATTTCTAAAGCCAAAAGTTAGCTGGGCTCAAGAAGCGCTATTAGTTGTGCGAGTAAAACAGCAAAGACAGTAAGGCTGCTAATGTTTTAGAAATAAGGAGCTCTGGAATTGGGTAGGTATTTTGCAGCTGATGTGTTGAATGTGTAACTGAGAGTGCAGAGATATATAGTGATGTTTTGTATGTCTAACTGGGTTTTCCCAAGGAGGAGTAGAGTAGAAAAAATAGAAGTATGAGCAAGGAGAGTAGAGTGCCCCTAACTTCTTTCTTTTTTTAACTTGGATAGTCTCATCTTTTACTTCTAGTAAGATTTGTAATTATCGTTAAAATTGTGTGTGGTATCGATATCCTTTTTCAATTGGGCTTCTTGATTTTTTTTTTTCCTGCTTCTGCACGTTATAAAACATTTTATGTTTCTAATTGCAAACAACAAGCTTTTTCACAACATGTGATGAAAATTTTCCTGTATACTGGGGCCGTGTATTAAGACCTATGTAAATTCATATGTCCCTTTCAAGGGAGGAGCAAGCACTCAATGCTTTTCCGTGGCTAACGCTTTGACCACTGGAAGATGTCATTTTAGTCTCAGATGACAACAGTTTTGTAATATTTTTTTAGGGGGGGATTGGGTTGGGTTTTTTTTTTCCTTTCCCCAAAGCAGAACTGTTCTCATTTTCCAATTTTTCCGGCAGGTATTGGTAGTCTTGCTGCTTCCTATCTGAATCCTGTAAAGTCCTTTGTGCCTCAGATGCCGAAGCTGCTGAAGTCTCTCTTTCCTGTTAGAGACGAGAAAAAGGGCAGGCAGACTTCTCCTCTTGCACAGCAGGTAAAAAATTAAATCAAACAGGCTATGCAGTAATATTGGTGAGTGCTGTTAGACTTGCTGGCAAAGTGCTATTTTATACGTTGTTGCAGTGCAAACCAAGCTTTTAGTCATAGGAAAGCCTTGTGATGCATTTCCCCTCCATTCTGTCCAGAGATAGTGGAGCTGTTTAAACTTATTGATACACTCAGCCCACTGGCTTTTTAAAAGTGCCAGGTACACTACCAGCATGATTTATGGTAATACCACTTGCAGCAACAATAGTAAAATTTATGAAGTGCACTTAAGGTTGTTTGTATATTGCCAAGTGGAAAATGTAATTCTATTTTTAATTTGTTATTTCATACACCATTCCCCCCGCCCCTCACCCCAGCTCATGTCACCTTTTACCATCTTCTGCTGCGTACTTTGGACCATTGCTTTTGTTCATTCTCTTATCTATTCTACATGTCAGAGTAACATTTTAATTTTTTTTTTTTT
>VZTL01024478.1:23540-41504 GCA_013400535.1 Scopus umbretta | reverse complement strand
TTTTTTTTTTTTGGCTGCTGTGCTGCAGTACTCCAACTGCTCCAGATGTGGCTTCTGTGCTCTGAGCAGTAGCTAATGCATGGTCAAGCAGACTAGAAAACGCTCCTGTCTTTTAAAGAAAACAGATGAAATACAGAATCCCATTATAAATAATATTTTCTCCTTTATTTGAGAATCTGTAATTTATTTATAAAGGAGTAGTCCTGTATAGTGGAAGTCTGGAAGATTTAAAAAACTGTTATGAAGATAAATCTGGAGCCAGATCTCACTTGTTAAAGTTTGTGGAGGCCCATTCTGTCCGTGCTTCGTTGACCGTCCAGCTCACTCTGCTCTCTTGTTCACTTGTCTGAAGTTCTGGAAGCACATTGCCTGTTACCTTAGACCTTTCCATACCTCTTCACGTGCAGATGAATGTTTTAAAGGGTATCTTTCTCAAAGCAGAGCAAAACGACCGAAATCCCCAAGCAACTATTTTTTGTGATTGGATCCAGACTTTCTGTTCCGTTGTTTGCTGTAACTAAACTTGCCATTATAAGAATGTCTAAGGGTTAGAGGAAGTTGATTCGTCATTGTAGAAGTACAGTGAAATGTTAAATAAATAAATAGACCAAAAATAAATACACTAATACTTAAAATATTTTTAAAAGTAACTTTGACAGACCTAGCACAAGTAAAAGTAAGGCAGATTCAGAATATTTTTAGTTGGGCTGTGGCTTTATTCTCTACAAAGTAATAAAAGGAGCAAATTTTTCTCCCAAATGTTATCTAATTTGATACTTCACGTGTTCGTTTTGTCTTCTGCTTACAACAGCCTTAGTGTTGAGACTGGAATCGCATAACCTTAACCATCTATGAAATTTAGAGATTTGAAATTAAGACAGTGGCTTTCCTAAAGGTATTGGGATATCAAAAGATGCAAATAGGTGCTCTTTAGAATTGCAGTGAGAGTCTTTCATGACTTCTTGAATTCTTACTGAATCAATGAGAGCTGAGATTACGAACGAGGCCTAATTTCCTGCCTCTAGTCTAACCACCTGTTCCCACTCTTTCCCACTGTTCAAGATCAGTCTTGTGTTCCTTGTCTCGAAGTCAGTTTTTAAACTACAAAGACATCTATTTAAAGAGATTTTCATTTATGTAACGGATTACTGTGGAAACTCAAGTAACCAGATCATGATCGCAACAATTTTTTAATAGGAGGGCAAATGCTATTTCTGCTTTGTTCTAAACAACCAAAAGCTAATATATAAACAGGACTTTGTGATGTTTTAATGCTTGGTTGCACTGGAGAGCAACCTAAGTTTCTCGATCACCACTGGATCTGTATAATAAGGTGAAATCTTAAAATTATTTACTACTTCTAGTTCTGTAATAGAACGAGTCAGTTGTATTACAAGTACACCTCACTGGTCTGAACGGTTTATAGGTATTCTTCACAGCTCTATCCGTAAGGAAACAGAGCTTCTTCACTCCTGTTAGCAATCACAGCGCATAGAAGAGAGAGAGCAAAAATTGAAGGAACTGCTACAGAATTAGCTACAGCTGCTTCCGTGCAGCACAAAAAATAACCACGCGCTGTTGCAGCGAGACTAGCTTTAAGATCATAAATACCGTGCCTCGTGATCTTTCTTGCCGTTTCTTCGTGATGGCCTGGTGGTGCAAATGTGGCCAGACGGATTTACACGGTGGCGGTGACGAATGGCTGTTGAAGGCCGTGGATGGTGGGGCTGCTGCGGGGGTCAGTGTTTGGGAATCGGCTTTAACACCTTACCGCTAACCCGCCGGAGCGAGACCGCAAGCTAGTAATTCTTGCATGACTGTGGTAAACTACACAATTGGGGGGACACAAAACCTGCTATTTCTGAGTCTCAGAAAATACAGAACAATGCATCTGCGTTCTGGGGAAGAATAAAACTTTGATACGCAGTGGCAGGGGATGTAAATGAATGTGCAAGGTGAGAGGAGGTGGTAAACTACAAAAAGTATAAGGGGGAGGCGAAGCCAAAAGAACTTTTTCAGCTGTAATTGCAAAAGAATCTGACCCTGAACCGGGAACCGATGGACTTCTGTTGCCGTAAGCAGCAAGTTGGGAGAGCTAGGTTCAGGAATAGAAATGACTAAAGGAATGCTGTACAAAGCTAAAGGGAAAGATGTAAATCATCCTTTCCTGGCTAAAAGCAAACCAACAGGTATGTAATAACAGGTTTTTGAACATAAATACCAATAAGCTAAGTGTATCAGTTTATTACTTTCTCCTGATTCATCAAACAATTACAGTGAAAGAGAATTTCCAAAGTTGCTGTGAAGCTCCCTTTCCAGTGCATATCTGTTACGTTATTTGAGAGTACTTAATTATCTAATGTCATTAAAACCTCTTCTGGAAAAACGCTGGTGAACCAGCTTGAACTAGACGGCTGACCCAGCTGTTGTATTAAATCTCCAGTATGTTATAGTTAAATTATCAGAGTTAGATGGCTGTACATCTCTGCAGAAAGCATCAGATTTGTTTTGTCGTGCCTTGTGAGCAGGGTCGATCAACTTAGGCTAAGCTGATTTTAGTGCTTTTGAGCATCACTTCCAAGGGAGCAGTACTTAACCTTTTTCCAAGTCTATAACTGAAGTTAAGTTCCTCATGACCGAGCAGCTCTCTGAGTGGATGCATTACCGAATCCGATTCTGTGTGAGTAAACAGAAGATGGAGTTCTGATCACTCGTTCTGAAAACACTTATTTTTTTTATTATTTTAGCGGCTTTTTATTTCAATCGTACACTGTTGCTTAGGCTGGCATCAACCTTAAAGTAAGCGAGCGCGTACGGAAGTTATCTTAACAAAATGGTCTTTCCCGGCGCTGTTTTTGTTTATAGTCAGTGGTTGCCTGAGTTTCAAAAATGCAGAGACATTCCAGTCAAGGTGGTGGCAGCTAACAAAATTGCTGTCTTTGACCTTCTGATGCAAGTTTAGTAACTAATCTGGAGAATAATGAACCGCAATTAATGAAATCTGCTCTCGTATTCAAGTGTGTTTCTCAGACAGCACATAAAATAATTGAAAGAACTTCCTGCTCTCTAATTAGTTAGATTGAATTAATTTGGCATAATAGGATTCTTTATGCAACTAGCAGAACGGCTTCCGATGAAGCTGTTTATGTACCTAAAAGATTGGTTTCTGATGAAGCTGTTTATATACTTTTAAGTTAGAAAATGCCTATTTTCTCCATTATCTGATGCCTTTAAATTAATTGCCAGTAGTCTGTAAATAAAAAAAGCCAAGAATTTAAATCTTTTTGGATTGCTGGAATTGCTGTTTATTTTCCTAGGCTAGTCTTTAAAAAGCTTAGTGCGCAGTGTGTGAGATTTAAAGCCTTACCAAACCTTCTTGCTGATGGGGAAAAGTTTAAAATACTCGTGTGAAATATGCAGGTGGATGGAGAATCAGAGTTTCATCTGTCTGTGCTTAATTACATTATGTACATGCTCTTGAAGCTTGTCTTTTTTATTAACATGCTGAGGCTTTCATAGTGTGCACCAAGCAGAATTGCTGTTCTTTACCTTATGACCCTGTTGATCTCCAGGAACTGCCCGTGTAATTACATTTTAGGGCATCATTGGGTGCCGATACTAAAAATGTACATATTAAATTTCAGTTTCTGTTTTTTGACATTGCTGTGGCAGAAGCACATTCCTCTGACAATGTGCATTTGGTAAGTGGATTTTGGTCACCTTCATACTCGAGAACCTTGTTGGATGCTCAAACGTCTTATTGTTAGCACATGGCTTAAATGAGAGCCTTGAGTCACAGCTATGGTAAAAAAAAAAATAAACTATTTGAATTTCCATGCGCTAATTCATTTTTGTTTTGTGGTATAGAAATGCAGACGTGTGACACATGGAGAGGGCAGCTCTCAATTTTTTCCTTTCACCTTCTGATGCAGACGTAGTAATTAATCTTAAAAAATAATGAAATGCAGTTAATGAAAAGCTATCTTAAATAGACAAAAGACTTTTCCTGGCAGTGCATTAAAAAATAACAGTTTCGTGGATGTGCATGGTGCATAGTATAATTGCTAGAACTGACATTCCTTAATCAAATGTAAATAATGTAGCCTCGGAGAACCTTCTTTAAAATCTCGAAGGCTTTTTTCAGAGTTTCAAATAAAGAATCGTTTGGATGCTATAATCAGCATAGCTCGACAGATCCTCCATGGCCAGCTGAGCTCATATGTGTCTGGTTCTTGTGACTGAGTTGTTAGTGTTTTGCTTTCTTTCTGAGTTCGGTTTTCGCTATCATCCCTCATGCAAATAGTTTTTAATGAGAATGCGTATGGAAAACAGGCTTTTAAAGTTCTTAGAGAAAACCACTGAAACTTCTTTATGGACCAACTTGCAAATGGCTATGAATTACCCTTTTAATCTGCCTGGACCTAGGAATGAAGTAATTTAACTGCACAGAAAAACGGTATGGTTGATTTTGCATAAAGTATATTAGAAATGTGGAATTCGAAAGTATTACTACAGGCTGAAATGTTCCACGTATGGAAGGTGAAAGAAGAGGGTTTTGTTTGGGTTAATATTTGAATGCACAGTGTCTTTGAGAAGAAAACAAACACCAAAAAACCAACAAACTAACTTGCATTGGGTTTCAGATCTCCTTTTGGAATGCAGGAGATTGTATATTTGAATGATTAATGGCTTCAAAATTGAAGGCAGAGAGGAATATTGTTGGGGGGACCTCTTTCAAACGGATTCAACTTTCTTGGCTATGTACTAGGGGACGCAGAATTCTTACTGCATTGCTGTGTGTGTCCTGAGAAAATATTTTATCCCGAGTGCTCAAAACTGATTTACATCTGCCTCCAATGAAGCAACCGTTGTGCCCTGCTCCAGTCGTTTCTAATAGCTGCTTTTCAGTGGTGATGCGAACGTAGCGCTGCGCCCGTGTGACAGTCCTGGAGCTCAGTCGCTCCTCTCTGCCGATGGCGAAGCGCAGACAAGAGCAGCAGAAGTTTTCTGACAATGCCCTTTCAGGCTTGCATCAGCTATCACCTTGGCTAGACCATTTCTGGAGCTTGGAGGGCAATTCTGGTACGCGCTGGCCCGGTCTGTTCTGTTAACTGCCACTGAACTTTCTGCATACTGGGTGTCAACAGTGAAGGATTTTCATCCAGTGACATGAAGTCAAAAGGCTTTGTACTGAAGTCACCAGTCACCGTGGTCAGAGGCATTTTGCAAAATGTTTAACGACGTTGGAATACCAGATGTGGTTTTTCTGAGCTCATTGAAGAGGTTGCCATTCTACATATCTAATACATGGTACGAAAAAGAGTTAATTTAAGATCCATTTTGCCGCCTCTGTAAGTGGGGTGAGATAGACATTTGCTTTTCCTGTTCAAGCTCACCAGCGTACCAGGTTGGCCTCCAGATTACTCTGATCACTAGTAACAACGTGGCATTTTGTCCCCTGGAAGTATGTGCGAACTGACCTCCCATCTGACCAGAAAATAGGCGCTCTTAGAAATCCTTATAAACTCGCTGCACAGCACAGCAGCTCTTAAGAAAAAGACAATTTTTGTTCCACAGAGATTCAAAGATGCTTTAAAGTGAATTGCTTTCATGTTCTCTCTTACTCCGTATTCTGTCAACTTGGTGGAAGAAATCATGCCAAAAATTATCACTGTAAAAAGGGGTCATGTTTTGCCACTGGGTAAATACATATGTCTAGTTTAGCAGTTGCTATCTACAAAGGTTTAATGACAGAATTTGGCTCTCGATTCAGAAACGTTTTCATCCAGTAAATGTCTTCACAGATAGTCACACACATTGTTTTCCATATCCCCCCCCAAGTAACTTGACTCTGTTTCATAACAAAGATTTGGTTTAGTACCCTTGCTACCCCAGAGAGGGTGTTTCTGCCCATCTGTTTCTTGTCAGCACCAAAGTTGGGCAAGTGCCACTTCTCATAATTGCTTTTTTCTCCATGTTTTTCTAAACATTGCTTGGCAAAGTTACTGTAGTTTTGAGATCTGTCATCCTTTCAGGAGGAGAACTTGATGAGGAATGAGTAAAGTGTAACCATTTTATTTCTTTCACTATTTGATTTCAACTGCATTTTTAGATTTCATGGACTTACGTGCTGGAAGACAGAGGGGTTTTGAAAGAGAAAAAAACCCGAACACTTTCCTCTGTTTATTTGTTTTAAAGGGAGAAAAGGAAATCAAAGGAACTGAGACGTCTCTTTAAATACTTTTCCTTATTCCAATTCTGAGTGCTTATCTCTAGATAATAACGCTAGACCTCGGAGCATGTCCCAGAGATGGCACGTAAACTGAGAGAAAAAGAGGCAAGAAGATCAAGTTGTGTTACGGTGCCAGTGTGAGAGCCGGGAGCTGGCTTCGGCTCCTGATAGAAGGTCTGCTGAAAAAGGCAGTTTCCCTGCTCTGTCAGATCACAAACAGTAGCGTGGAAGCAGCAAGGACCGTGTTTTTCCTTTGCGCAGCCTTTCTGAGATGCCAAAATGCAGTGCTTTTAGCATTGGAGCATGGAGATATTTAACTAGGATAATTTGAATTCAAGAGTCTTGGCTTCTCACTGAGGTTCAGCTGCACCTCTGCAAAAGGTTTAAAGTGCTGCCTAAGTGCCTGCCTAGGGATTAGCCCTAATGCCTTGTGACTACAGATATTTTTTTCGTTAAAAGGTGATATTTAATAGCTTGGCTTTGTACTCCCAAGATGGACCAACCCATGGTTCAAAGATGGTTGAAGAGGAGAGAATAAGTGTTCTGCCAAATACTCTGCTCCTTTTAACACCACGATAAGCCTCTATTAAACCTAAAATTTGCAGGGTTTTCTCATAAGAAAGCTAATCCCTCTCCTCTCTAGTCTTTGTTAAAGTAAAACACTTGGCTGTTACGACAATTAAGTTATCCTTGCATGTCTGAGTTAATACTCAGGACGAGTCAGAGTACTCGCTGCACCTCATTGCTCTAAGCTATCTCTGGATTCGGCCACAAGTCAGTACTACAGTTTCTTTCAGGTTAATACTTCTGCCTGAGAAGATTGCCGATTTATTCCAAAGGAAGCTGAAGTTCTGGAGTACGAGGTGTCTGAAAACCACTGGATCATGAGCCCTAAAGCTGCGTTTATTTTTAGGCTCCATTGATTTGTTCTGATTTGGGTCACCCTCTGCTTCCTGGAGTGCACATCATAGTAAGGCTCTCAAACTGCTAATATCTTGTGCACCTGAAATAGAGCCAGTCTGCTCTGAACCCCACGTCACTGGTGTACTTTTAATTAGTAGGTTTAAAGACAAGCAAACCCCCTCTCTCCTGCTTTCTTTTATTGAACTTTAGCTTTAATGTCTTTACAGAAAGTTATTTTGATCCACTGTGAAGCTGTTGGGTTTTTTTTGTCCATATTTTGTCTTTTTTTGTTGTTTTTTTTCTTTACCTCAAACAACCATCTTTTTATTTCACATCTGGCAATCTCTGTATAGCTGTTCTTTCTCTCCATGTTTATTTTTTGGGGGGACAGGATTAGTCAAATTTCTGCTTTACTGTACTTAGAAAGCATGCAAGAGAAGAGAGTACCTGACTCTTCAGCTGGAAAGCTTCAGTTCTTTAAACAGATTGTCGAATTCTGGAAATAGCTGTCTCGGAGATGAGTACTGCCTGTGTATTTCTACAGGAGTTCTCGAGTCCCTTGGAGAAAAAAGAAAAAAGGCAGACTGTTCCCAAATTGTAGAATAAAGAGCTCTTTCCCTGAAAGCATGAACCTGCACTTTGCGGTACGTTATTTAACAGTGCTAGAGAGAGATGTTTCTGCCTTTTTCTCCTCTCTGCTATTCTTCATGCTTCCCTTCCCTGGGGTTCTCCACTGAACTGGTGGTCCCTTTCCCTCCTGTGTCAACAGTGCATGCCCGAGTTGACAGCTTAGCCTAGGATTTATAGTCAAGTGTCACAGTTTGCTCTTATAGTCTTAGGAGAGTGGTTATTTCAAATCTTTAACATTAAAAACCCGAATACGGAGCAAACGAGGGACATCTATTGTCCATGCCTTCATATCAAGCCCCATGCTACAAAAGAGAAGATACTGTTGAAACTCAGAAGTGGTTGTTCTGACCAGTACGTTGCGATTAGCAAATGGCACGTGTAGTCTTCACTCTAGCAGACAGTGGTGATGCCCTCTTTGAAAAGAGGGTGCACAGATCTCGTTTCTGGCTTCATTTGTTGAGTTAAAGCAAACAGTGTTAAAATCTAAACCGAATGAAGATACTGGAGGTGGAGAAAGAGTTTTGGAGATGGACTGAAGCTGAGGATTTCACTGGCCAGACAAGCGCGACCTCAGAGCTCACCGTCATCCAGTTGCTCAGCGGTCTGTCTTTGACCGGCCGCGTAAAAGAAAGCTTTGTACGCTATGAATTTGTACTTGTAGCTGCTTATGTGTTAAAATTCAGGGGTGCCTTGGTTAAGGGTTTTACCCCTCCAGAGTATGGCATCAGAATGCAATAAAATAGCAACGCTCCATCCTTCGTGACGAAGGCTTATTTGTGATTCCAAAATTTCCAATATAAGCTTTAATGTTTACCAGTTTGACAATATTTAATCCTTTGAGTGAACAGTGCTCTGGTGTTTTTTCATTCCTGCAGGCTGTCCCACGAATCATGGTTCAGTCTGCCAGTATTGACGCCAGCGCTGCAAGGATAAGACAGGTAAGCACATCCCAGAATATGATGATACAATTTTCATATTCACGTGCCTGGAAACCAGAGGTGGCAAAAGCAACTGCTGGGCTAGCTACTTAAGACTTGCACTTCTACCGTTGCTTCACTGTGAGACAATTAAATGCAGTGTGTGTTGCTGTGTTTTCTTAGGTCCTGGTAAAATCTCCCCTTCTATCGCTGGTTACGCTGTTCTATTTGAAAGCCTGTTAATCGGATGATTGCATTAGCATTTACCTAGCTAAAATTTAGTTGTTTTGCTGCTTTAAAAGGCAAATTGCTAGACCCTGACACTTTCTGTAAACAGAATGTGTCTGTTATTCTGAGTGTTGAGCTTCATTCTCAATTTTACATTTCAAGCCAATTCATGATACCGGCATGAAAAAAAGGCTCTTGCTAAGCTGGAGAGAAAATATACCCTAGGTTCTCCCACAGTTCAGCAGAACTTCAGTGTTATGAATTCCAAATCAGCTTTTTCCCACTGTGCTTTTATTGTCTTAGCATCATGTGTGTTATCTGAGCGCTTAAAAGGGAAAGCCCAAAGAAAGCGCAGAGCTCCAGAGTCCATGTGCACGCCACCCTCTCCATAGAAAAGCTAAAAATACGGCATTAGTCCACAGGACTTACTCAAAAAACTTTTTGGTATACATCTCACTTAGCAATAGCAAGCTAGCCTTTGGTTCTGAAATTCCTGTAATTCAATCAAATCCCTCTTTCTTCAAGTGCCGCTTAGGTTTCCGATGGAAAAGGCACTTCAGAATAAGGTGAAAATCCTGTAGTTTGGGACACATAACCACTAGATGGAATAAACCACAACATTTTGAACAATAAACAAAAACGTTCACCTGAGAGTTAAGATAGGATGTGTGCAAATCTGCTGTCCTCCAACCACATTTTTTCCCCTTCCTATTAGCAGCCTCCTCCTTCCCTCCCAAAGAGATTTAGAGACATCCTAATCTTTTAGAGTACATGTGCTGGCAAAAGATATTGATCTATCAGATTTAGTAAACTTTACAGCCAAGAAATACATCACTAAAATGGGCTGTTAATCTCATGAGGTGCAGTTAATTTCATACTCTGAAAGTGTGTGGTGCTGGCGGCATTGAGGTGGGAATGGCATTTGGAAACGGGGACATAAATGACAGTTTAGTTGGAGGGGCATGATTTATCAATCCTGAGAGTTAAGCCAAATAACTGAGAGAGACTTATAGATCATGGCTGTTTCACATTTCATATAAATCCTGCTATTCAAACAGCAAATGACCATTCCTGTAATATAAATAATTTTTCAGTAAATATTGGGGAATGTATTTCTTTTAGTCGACACTTTTCTTATTAATGGAAGAAACGAGCTGACAATCCTAGCAGGTTTGCAAAGCTGTCTCCAGATCAGCTTGCATCTTTTGGAGATTGCAGCTACACGGGGATTTAGATAAGCTGGAGGCCTTAGTACTTCCCAGAGGCCTTGTATCTGTCCTTTTAGCCCCGATATTTTGGATAACAGAGCTCCACACTCACTATCCTCTTCTGTTTCAGATTAACCAAGAGGAAGTAGGGAAACAGCCATTCAGAACTGCAGTGCAGACATCCGAGGCGGACAAGAGTCCAGAGAAGACACCCAAAGTGCCTTTGCAGCAGCCCACAGGAGACACCCAGGCGCAGGACTCCCAGGAAGGACCTCCAAGTCCTCTGAGTGAAGCCTCCAGTGGGTACTTTTCGCATAGTGTCTCGACAGCCACCCTCTCTGAAGCCCTTGCAGTGGGAAGTGATGCTGTAACTCAGCCAGGGGCTCAAATGCCTGCAGTGAGTGACTTCCCAGCTCCCGCTGTGGCTCAGGTCTCTTCCTCTGACGTGCCTGGCCACTTGGACAGTTCTTCAGAAAGCTGTCTCAGTACCAAGAGAGAGAGTCTACCCACCTTCAGCCTTCAGAGTGCTCACGCAAGACCTAAAGACAGCACTGAAGTGAATGGAAATGTTGCTTTGAAATCAAAATCTTGCTCATCTCCTGTGACTCCAAGTGAGCAGGCAAATGACGCCTCTATAGCCACTGATGCAAAAACCTTTCTTTATACCTCCACTCCAAAGAAGGAGCTGTTATCCAAACAATCAATGGAGTCAGCGGGACAAGCTAGGAAAAAAGAAATGGCGTCTGGGTCTTCAGAACTGGGGTTCCCCAAACCACAGATTCATCCTGACCAACTGTCCCAGCCCAGCGTTGCAGCCTCCCCCTTCAAAATCCAGAAAGTCAAGACATCAGAGCTGAAGTCCTTTACAAGCATGCTGGGGACAGATCCTACGTGTTCACTAAACACAGAAGAGCAACAAGAAGGAGCAAAGAGCACATCCGCTGCCCGTGGACTGAACCATAATGGATCAGAGATGGAAGAAGAAAAACTGGAGATGACTTCTGACTCTGAAGATGCCAGTGAAATTCCTGAGTGGCTGAAAGAGGGAGAATATGTCACAGTTGGGGCAAATAAGACAGGCACCGTTAGATACGTTGGGCCCACAGACTTTCAAGAGGGAACATGGGTTGGTGTCGAACTGGATTTACCTTCAGGTAAAAGATGATCTCGACTGGGCGTAAAGCAGACAGCGTGTCAGGGTTTGCAGTGTTCATTTCAATGCTACTTTTTGATGAGGGGGGGTTTCATTGGCCATTACTGGGTGCTGCATTTTGAAAAGGGAAATATGAAAGATCTTTCCCTGCTGTAATCTTTTTCCAGTCTGCCTTTATAAACCTAGTTTCGCTGACCTCTGACGAAATTGTATCCCTTTTCAGTTATTTCCTTGGCTTTTTACAATGGAGGTAGGAATCAGGATCGCTTTTACAACGCAGCTCCATAAGTATGTAGTTGCAGGAGATGCACCTTGTGTCCAGAGAGTTACCTTCTGGACTTCTGCTCTAAGGAGAAGAGTGTCCAAAGCGCAACAGGAGTTGTGGGATTCAAATAAGCCAAGGAACATTCAGGCTAAAGAAGCTGCAAAGTCTCCTGACAGGTTACCTTGTCTCTCACAAGCTATTTTAAAATAAGCTGTAAAATTAGAAGACACTATCTGTGTGTGTATGCCTATGTATATGAAAACCCGTAGGAAAGAATCATACATTGACCGCCTGGACATACAGATGAGTTAAGGTTTCTTTCAGCTTCTCATTTGTCATTCCTGTCTTGCCCGCACAGCTGTAGACTTCCCAGAATTTAGGCTCTAACACATACTTTTTGGAAAGTAGGGTGCTGTTTCTGGGGAAGCTCCGTTCGTGTGTGCCGTTGTAGCATGACGCAGAAGGACGGTGACTTCAGCATAGGCCCTTTAAAGCGAAGGAGGTGAAAGACAGACAGTGGCTGGCATTTGTTCTCTGCCGGAGCCCCAGGCTTCGTAACTCCTTTCCTCTGCGGGTTCATGTCCGCTTTCACGGCACTCGTTTTCTCCAAGAGTAGGCAGGATTGGCGGAAGGCAGGGCATGCTAGTGGAAAATCCAAGAGAGCAGCAGCGATACCGCTGCCTTTTGATAGTAAGGGGGTTTGGTTTACCAAGGGCACATAAAGCTCCTTACTTAAATCCTTTCAAGCAAGCTGTAGCGTTCCAGGTCTGCAGTGCAGGCTCTCTTTGGTGAATCAGCATGTCCCAGGGAGTTGCCCATGCTCGTCTCCGCTGCGCGCTTCCCTGGCATTGGAGCCGTTCACCAGGATAAATACTGTGTCAAGGATCCAGAACTCCCATTAAATGAGCAGTTATCTGCCCTGCGCATGGTGTGCTTATAAACGCTAAACTGGACAGTGCGTTCTCAGCCGGTTTCAGAAAACTCTCTGGAGTTTGCCATCCTGGAAAGCAAACTGGAGCTCTAATCCCTTTGAAAGTTGTAGACCTGATCCTCAGTCCTGAATTCGTGCCTTATTTAAAAAAAAAACATAAAAATATATTTTTACAGATTCATTTCAGGTTTGGAAAGTCACCTTCCCTCCCTGTCTGGCTGCTCTAGTCCGTTCTGTGCTAATTCTGTTAAGCTGTTTGCACATACCCAGTAAGCATCAGCTTCACTGTCTGTGGAAGAGTCAAACAGCTACAAGATTTTTGTTCTGTTGAGGACTCAACTCTGAGGTTACTGGATATATATATATATATTTTTTTTTTCACCCCTTCTGTTTCCACAAGGATTAATTCCCTGATTTGTTGGAGCATAACTGGCTTCTAGCGTATCTGGAGCTTCACTTGGGAAATACGGTCACAAACTCGGATCTTTGTCACACTGCAGGCAGGGGTAGAAGTCCAGGTCCTTGGCCACGTGGGGGTATGTTGGACCCAACGCGGTAATGGTGGTAGAGAGAAGGAAACACCCGTAAAACAAAAGGGGCTGACCTTACGTCATGTAAAGAGCCGTTGGATCTTTTTGCATTCATTTTACGGATGGGAGCAGTCTCTGTCCCGGTACCCAGAACAGTGATTGCGAGAATTTTAAAATGATCTAAAGGGAGAAATAGAAAGATCTCAACAGCGTAAAGAAATTATTCTTTCTGTTCTGTGGAGGTTTTATGGCATGGAAACAGTAACTGCTCTCAACTTCAGACTCTCATCAGCTCAGAAAACCAAAAGCTCTTTTAGATGGCTCTTTTCCCTTCCTTCCTGATAGTTTGCTAATGCATCTATTGCTGAACTGGTTATTTAACACTTTTGGTGAAATTAAAGAATTCCCCTGAATAGCAAGCAGGGAGGAAGAACAAGGTGGAACATCCCATTCAGAGTAACTCTCCACGCAGTGGCTTTGCTGGTGTTCAGCAGTGAAGCGTACTGGTGTTGTCTCAAATTGGGCTCGTTTACCCAGCGTGCAATAAGCCAATCTTCACACACTGAGATGAGATATTGTTTATTTGCAAAGCTGCGCAAGTTGGAGCGCTAGGTGGCTTTCCACAAAGCTAGCACACCGAACCATCAAGTCGGCATCTATTTATACACAGGCATTACTGTATTTAATTCCCTAATACCAATGCAGAGCTGTGACTGGTTAAAATCTCTTCACCTAGTGTTTAAATTGGCACACTCAGTTGTCCCTCATTTTGAGTCTGGGGTGTAACTGTGGTTGGGGGCTCATGAGTTGGTGGTTGTGATTCCCCTGCCGGAATTACCTTTCCCCTGCTTTCCTCCTTGGCAGATCTTAAGCAGCTTCTCATGGTTTGCTGATCAAGTCAGTAATACATCACCTAGACTTCTGCTCTTGGACAACCTGTTCATTAAACAAAAGCATATTGTATAACTTAGGGTCACCTAGACTTCTGCTCCTAGGCAATCTGTTCACTAAACAAAAGCATAGTTAGGGTAGGGCCTTACAACGGACATCAGTAGCAGCATCAGTTCTGGACAACGCTGGCGTCACTGGAGCACAAGCCTGCAGCTAGGAGCCACCTGAATCAAGTCCAGCCTTCTGCCGTCGCAGGCAGCCGTTTCCTCTAATCTTACAATTTTATCAAGTTCAGATATAAAACCAGCTGATTTTTTTTTTTTTTTTTGTCTTCACTCCCGTAGGAAGGCTGCTCCCACTTGTCTACTCCTCTGGTAGTTGGAAGACTTGTCTTTATATCAATAAGTGTATTGGTCTTCAGATTCATTTGCTCTTGCACCAGCTTTGTCCTCTAGTGCCCTCTCCTTCTGGATGTTTACCTTCACAGTGTATTCATAGGGAACAGTTGTTTTCCCTCTCAGCATTTTCTTCTTGCTTTCTTCTTCTGGTGTCCTCCTAGTAGTGCACCATATGCACAGCATAAAAACCATTTATGTCCATCATCTATCTTTCTTTTCTTGTCCAAGGTAAGAATGATGGTTCGATTGGAGGGAAGCAGTATTTCAGATGCAACCCAGGCTACGGATTGCTCGTGAAACCGGGCAGAGTTAAAAAGGCCACGGGACCAACAAGGCGGCGGAGCACCGGATTGAGGTTGCAAGGAGGAGCCGCCGCTGAGAACAGGAAGAGTGGCAACTTCTCCGGCTCAGCCTCCAACCTGGCTTCGCTCACAGCACTGGCCAAATCAGAAGGAGGATCCACGCTACGACCAGAGAAGAGCCAGAAAAACACGGAGAACAGGAAATCCTGGGCAAACTGAGACAGCCCTACCCACCACAGTAGACACTGTGCAACTCAGCCAGGGGAGCAGGTCTTCTAGCTTCAGGAAGCTAAAGGAACCATGTGAACTTCTAGGTTGTGGCAAACACTAATGAAGGGTTTTTTTTCTCTGCTTTGGGTGATTGATGTGTTAATTCTTTGCCTTGTCATGGTGCTGGATCTACATCCTTCGTTTGCTGTTACAAATTGTGACGCTTCAGGGGATGACTGATGGCTGCTGGTGAAAGCTCGTGGCGGTGGGTGGGTGTAAGCTCTGCTCTCTTCCCCCTTTCAGAGAAGGAAGAGACGCGTAAATTGTTCAAATTATGGCATGGCTTTCCAACAGTTACAAAATACTACCCACACACTGGTGCTTCTCTTGGTGTGACTGGCAATCCTAAAAAACAAAATTCTCCCCAAAATAATAGTTCTTTTCTAATTTCATAAGAGTTATGTCCATATCACGTAATACATGGTGAAAGGGCAAGGTTATAACGATTCCAGACAGGCAGAGAAGCCAGCATAAAACTTTATTTGGAAATCAAGAACTCCCAGAACCCCTTTATTTAAAAAAGTAACAGCTCTCTGGTTATGTGACCTGGGACCAGTGCCCGTTTGCTCTCCTGTTGTCCCTCTCTCCTTCTGTGGAAATCGGCACAATCTTTCTAGCTGATTCGTTGGGAACGGGAGAAGGCTCATGACCCGCTCTGTCATACTTTTGATCCCTTCTTTTTAGGAAAGAGGAGAGTTGAGCGAATGTGCTGTCTGTAATCTATGTAACGTGCGCTCTCACCATGACAGGATCGCCTCTCTCATATGCCCCGAAGTGGCAGGACCTTCTTCTCGTCGGTTCTGTCCTCTGGGCCAAGAGGATTTTTGCAGAGATACCAGCACTTTCGTGCTTCGACGTTCCCACCCAGCCTTTGGAGACGCTTGGGTTTTTACCAGTTATGCAGAGCAGAGGGTCGCTGTCCTTCTCACGGGATTAATCCAGTCTATTTATTTTTATTTATTATTTTAAAATATGAAACGTTTGCGCTTTACAATCATCCGCCGCCTGACGTTGCACAGAGGAGCTCTCCTAGCACCGTACCGAGCGTCGATCCAAAGAGGAGGTGCCTCCGTCGCCAGCTAAACCGTCCCAGCGGCACACGAAAGCAAACCCGGTTGGACAGCTGAAGAGTCATCCCCAAAAGGAAATCTCTCTTGAAAGTGGGAGGTTTGGGCTGGCTTTTATAAAACTTGATTTTATTTTTGGTAACCCTCACAAGTTTTTAACTGCCTGTGGCACGAATTACGTATGACTGTACGTGCGCGTGCATATACGTGTGCAGGTATCTACGTGCACGCGTTCATTTTCTAACAAATGAAGAAAGGCCACAGACTTTTCTATTCCGAGCTGTTTATACCTTGTTTAGTCATCACGGGGAGACTGGACAGCTTGAGCAATAGACGTTTTATCTACACGGGGAATATTTAGGATGCTAAATTAATGATTAAACTTTAATAGGTATCTCGTCGCTGCCCGTGGGTATCTAAGTGCCTTAGCCGTCTGGTTCAGAGGTCCAAGGGAAAGATACATTGTCATCAAAGGAGATAGGGATGCTTAGCGAAGGAGATAATTATGCTGATTTACTGTAATTAATATCATTTATGCAGAAGGAATAAAATTAAAATAGAAACTAATCTGTAGCAGAAATAAGTGGGATGGGTTACAGTGCAGCATGCGTAGTACTGCCAGGGATTCATATATCCTTTCAGCTCTGTGTAACTACTTTCAGTGTTTCCTAAATTTTCGTAAAGAAATCTTAATATAAAATGTACAGACGAGCTTTTAAAGATGTTTTTAGTGTACAGTTTTTCCTCCTTTTCCTTTGCACGAAGCTCCTGTCCATTCAAGCCAAGACGATGGGAGAAATTTAGTAATGAATAATTCAGACGCTAATATCCTGGTTTTAAAAATTGCAGCTGTTTTTATAGACACGACTCGCGCAACCAAACGACGCTTCGTTTTGGGCTGTGACGAGTCTTGCTGACGAAAGACCACCTGCTAATTAATATGATGTATCTTGTCCTGCCTTGTAAGTTTTCTAAAAATCTGTCTTTACCATTTTTCTAATTGCACTTTGTTCTGATGTGCTGCAGAAATGTGAAACAGGCCCCTGACTGATAGTTGGTTTTTGTTTTGTTGGTTTTTTTTTTTTTTTTAGTCTCAGCATTTCATTTACTGGATTTAGGGATATCTTTAAAACTTCTTGATGTTTGCTAGGTGGCCCCTTTGGGGGAGATATGAAGGGAAGAACCTGTGCAAGTCCTTTTGAAGCCTCTCGTCTTGCACCGCTGTCCCTGAAGACTGGAGTTCTCCAGGACCGGTGTAAAGGTATCCAAGTTGCAGGAGTGAAAGGGTCAAGCAGAAGGCAGTTGGGTTAATGGTTCACTATTTATGCTACCCACTATAAATTCCTCTGGCCCTATGTGTACTACAGCTCTGACCGCGTAAGGACGTATTTCAGTGTTTGCACATCTGGAGCACGTGGTCGGAGGCTGCAGCCGACTGATACGGGGTGGATTTCTTCTTCCACCCGTCCTTGGTTGTGGTACAAAACCGTGCTGTGCATATTTAGAGGGGTATGAAATGCGGTTTGAACAGAACCTACTCGCTGCCTCCTCTAGGATAAATTGTTCTGGAAGCAAACGTCTTAGATATGGCTGGTAGATGTTGAAACATCAGTGGATGATGAGCGTGACGAAGTGGCTCTGTTAACGGAGTGCCTGGTTGACTTTGGAGGGAGGATTTTATTCGTAGCTCTCTTTGTTTTTACTGTCTTGTTTGACTTTTGAAACTCCTCAAATCCCAACTTGACACCTGCCCCAAAAATGAAGCCATCCTAACAGAATCACCCCGATGCGGTGCAAACTCCAGAAGCCCAACAAGTCAAATTCAGCCATGAGGACGTTCTTAGAGGACTTCCCTGACTCCCTCCTGCTCAGCCCAGCATTCCTGGGCACATGAGGTTTCTTCTAAAGATGTTTTCCAAGATTTTGGCGCAGTGAGTGCACATCCCTCTACTCAAAGCCATCTGTTACTCTGCACCAACTAAGCCAACTAACCAGCAAACAGTTTAAAACCATAATGAAGGTAATATATATATATAATT
>VZTL01024478.1:5232-19562 GCA_013400535.1 Scopus umbretta | reverse complement strand
CCGAGGAGGGGCCGTGGCGGCACGACGCGACCTGCCGCGGGCGCATCGGTGCCGGCGAGTCGCGTCGGCCCTCCAACGGCGCCTCTTGGCGCCATCTCCCCTCGGATCCCTGCTGCGGCCTCGCACGGGCCCCGGGGCGCCGTGGGCTCCTCTGCCTTGCCGTGGTTTCGGGGGGGTTTACGCTGTAGGTAGGGGCAGGGGGCTCGGGGGCCCCGCTAACCCCGCCGCCCCAACAGGCCTCGGGGTGATGAGGCCGCCAAGGCAGCCAGCCGTGGCTCAGGGCAGCGTTATTTCTGCCTATTTCAGGGCAGCTGGCGGGGTTTGACTTGGATTTTTTGGGGGTGGTTTTGTTTTATTTTGTGGGTGGGAGTTTTTTTTGGTTTTGTGTTTTGTTTTTTTCCTTTTTTTGGTGTGTGTGGCTTCCACAATCCCTGCTGAAAGTCATTTAGCAAAAGATATTTTTATCGGTGTTGTCTTGCAATCAGTGCACAAAAATACAGCTGCTTTTTTTTTTTTTTTTTTTTTTAAAGCCACTTCCCTTTAATGTTTTACCTTCTAAAAAAAAAAAAAAAAATCAAATCTTTGGCTGAAACACAGGAGCCTTTTGAAGTGCCGTTACTTTGTTCAAACCTCGCTCTTCCTGGAAGGTGGTTGTAACACCTTCCCCGCACCGCAGCCGCGCTCTTTCTGTTCTTCAGCCAAAGCTGGTTTTTTTAAAAGGCACCGATCAAACCGAGCAGGAAAATAAAAAAGAAAAATAAAAAAAAAAGACCCAAAAAAACCCACAAAGAACACCTTTTTCCCTTGGTTTTTCCTTCGTATTAATACCACTTTCATTGTCCTCACCCGTCCCCAGGCCCTCTGCCGCGTGCGGTGCCGGCAGCCTTTGCGCTTGACCCCGGCTGAGCCAGGCGAGCAGACGGTCCGCCACGAGCCAGGCGGCTTTCCAAGGGGAATTTTTGCTCACCTTTGGACACCGACCTCTAAGGAGTGGTTTGTGGTTTTGGGTTTGTGGGTTGTCATGCTCCCTGATCATCTGGTTCCTTGGGCAGGGGGGCGGAGGAAACGGGCTGGAAGCAGAGAGTTTTGCAAAGCACAGGCCTCTGCTGGGTCTTTCTTTTTTAAAAAAAAAAATAAAAAAAAAAAAAATCTCCAATTGGAGCTTTTCTTATTCCTGGTTTTTGCCTGTGAAGCAGGGAGAGGCCTCTGTCCTTCATCCTCTGCCCAGGGCAGCAATGGGGACCGCTCTCCTTGGGAAGAGGCTTGGCCTGTGGTGGGTGATGCCAGGAAAGGCCCCGTCGCCACCACCCCCGCCCTCCATGAGGGGGTCCTGCCACATTCCCCCTCTCCCCTCCAAAAAAAAAAACCCCAAAAAACCAAGCAAAGCTGGGGGACTCGGGCCGGGATGGTCGGCTGTGTTATCAGCGCCTCCGTACAGCCGAGCTGTTCCCGTGGGTTGCTCTCACGATGGAAATTAGAACAACATGAAACGTGTTGGGGATTAACTTGTAAGGAAACAAAACCCAGTGAGAAAAACGGCTCAGAAGCCAACAGTCCTGGGCTTAGCCTTCAATTCTCGCTCTTGAGCCAGCACTGATTTACAGCATGGCCCTTTGGGGTGTTTTTTTTTAAATTTAACTGTTTCCTTTGGAAAGGCGGGAGGCAGGAGGCAGCAGCAGGGCCGTGGGGGTGACGGCCCCAGCCCCAGCCTGCTCCCCCGGGACCCCCCGGGACCCCCCTCAGCCAACACAGCAGATGGCAACAGCACTTTGGCTAATTCCCCCGCTCCCCGATGTCCGAGAGGCACAAGGACCAATTTGAAAGGTGCACCCACCCCTAAGGTGTATTACACATTATCCGCAGCTCCGGTGCAACAGGAGTCGCCCTGCCCCTTGTCTTGGGGTGTCCATCCTGAGCAAAGCCCCCAAATCACCCTCAGACCCTGGCTGCACATACTGATTTCAACCACTCTTGCAGAACCCAGGCACCATTTCAATAAATAAATCAATTTCCATGATATTAAGACTGTTCTGCTACCTGCCAATTCATACACACCCACCGCAGAAAGGCTTTACCTGGTTTTGTGAAGTTCTTCCTCACCCACCCTGCAGACCCTGTTTGGAGACCCCTGAGATCCTGAGCACAACCGGGCCAGGATGAATCAGGGAATCGCTTAGGTTGGAAAAGACCTCTAAGATCATCAAGTCCAACCATCTGACCTAGCAAGGCCAAGCCCACCACTAAACCACGTCCCTGAGCACCACATCTACACGTCTTTTTTTTTAAATACCTCCAGGGCTGGGGACTCCACTGCTTCCCTGGGCAGCCTGTGCCAGGGCTTAACAACCCTTTCCATGAAAAAATTCTTCCTAATATCCAATCTAAACCTCCCCTGGCACAACTTGAGGCCATTTCCTCTCGTCCCATCGCTGGTTCCTTGGGAGCAGAGACCAACACCCCCTCACTGCCCCCTCCTGTCAGGGGTTGCAGAGAGCGACCAGGTCTCCCCTCAGCCTCCTCTTCTCCAGGCTGAACAACCCCAGCTCCCTCAGCCGCTCCTCACAGGACTTGTTCTCCAGGCCCTTCCCCAGCTCCGTTGCCCTTCTCTGGACACGCTCCAGCCCCTCAACGTCCTTCTTGTCGTGAGGGGCCCAACACTGAACACAGCGTTCGAGGTGCGGCCTCACCAGTGCCCAGCACAGGGGCACGGTCACTGCCCTGCTCCTGCTGGCCACGCTATTCCTGACCCAAGCCAGGATGCCGTTGGCCTCCTTGCCCACCTGGGCACACTGCTGGCTCATGTTCAGCCGGCTGTCAACCAGCACCCCCAGGTCCTTTTCCTCCGGGCAGCTTTCCAGCCACTCTTCCCCAAGCCTGGAGCGTTTCATGGGGTTGTTGTGACCCAAGGGCAGGACCCGAAAGGGCAGCAAACGTATCCTCATGCCTTTGGCTCTCTAAAATTGTGCCTGTACTCGTTACTTCAACATCTTTTTGGTTTTTTTTACCAAATGGCCCCCCAGTCTGCTCCCTGCAGCCCTCCAACAACTCCTGGAGCAAGAGCCCTTCTGTGCTGGCCGGGGACTCCAGTGGCCCTTCTCTCGGCCCCTGCAGCCTGGCAGGGCAGGCTTCCAAAGAGAAGTGCACCTTTTCACCGGCTTGCACCATCTCCTTGGCCATTACGCTGTTGTAGCGCTACCTTTGCTTGTGACAAGCACAAGTGCCCTCAAAGAAGTAGATGAAACTCTTAATTCTTCTTTTAGCGGAAAGAGCCCCAAAAGGCCTCCGGTATCAGCCCACGGCTCCGACTCCACGGACGTGATGCCTCCGCTTCAAAGGTACCACTGTAGCGTCCACCACCTTCATCCCTCCCAGGGACTGTCCTTACAGAAAATGGAAGGCACAAAGACTTAAGTCTTTCTCAAACGAGTTAATATTTTCTACATTTACTAAGTTCTCAGGACTTTTTAGATCTTACTTGCGTCCAAGGCCTCTCTAAGGCTTCCGCACCCGGACAGCTTTGCACAAAAAAGGACTACAGGAGAAACGCATCGTTGTGGAGTTATACATTTTTATTTTCTAATAGGTACAATACTAAAATAAACACAAATTAAAAAAAAGTTTTATTAAAACAAAACTGTACAAAAAAGCAGTTATACTACATTTTAATTACAGAACAGTCTACTGTCCAAAAGGCACTAATCCAGAATAGGAGATACAATGATACAGGACTCATTTTAACTATTTTAATCAATACAATAGAGCACTTGTTTCTCTGTCCATTCACATATAGAAACAAGGACTTTTGCTACAGTCATTACACATTGTTATAAATATGAGCCCTACATGTAAAGATGCAGTATCGCTCTCCCTGGGCCAAAATTCAGTTCAAACAATGTTAGAAATTAAATTAAAAAGGAAAAATAAAGAAAGAGGGCAAAGAGACACAAGGGAAGAAGTTGATACTTCATACTTCCGCAGTACCTGCCGCCTGAGGAAGATGTGGCAGATATTAACTCTCACCTGCGTTTCGGCGATGGGAACCACGCAGAAAGGACCAGTTTGCCTCAAGGGTCTGCAGCGAGTCTGCGGTGGAACTGGAAGGTGAACCTCCATCACCTCGTGCCCAAAGCTTTGCGTTCGTTGCTGCGCTATATCCTGTTTTCTCTAGTTCTCCTTTGACCCGCCTCCTTCCCTGGATAGTTCTCCACTCTATAATGCATCACTAACGATTCCCAAGTGCACCAAGGGAGAAAAACGATTACTTTTCTCCTTGCGGCAAGTGACGGAGCAGACCCACTCGGCACCTTGCAGATAAAGGCAGCGATTCGGAGAAGATTTTAGAATATTCTGCTTAAAAATCAGTATCTTTACTGCAAGGGCATCAAGCCATGAGAAGACGGACCTCATCAAAAACGGCTGCCAGAAGGGTTCTTACAGCAACGGACCAAACCGTCATAAAGCCACCAGAGATGCGCGTGGCTCGCGTGCCACTCCTAGGATGGAAGGACCTGTCTGAAGCGGCACAGGGAAAGTTACAACCTACTACCTTGCCTTCCTGAAAGGAAGAATACACTTGGGCAGCGTGCAGACAGCTGTGGGGAACACGACCTGCCCGCGGCACCTTCCTCCATCTCCCTCCGTGGTGGTGTGACCTGAGATTCACTCCCCTGCGACATACAGTACTGCTTCCCTGGCCGCTTTTCTTCCGTAAGGAACTTTAACACAAGGATCTGTTCATCCTCTCTCCCGATCTACACTACTTCACGCTCCCCCCGCCACCATTTCTGGCTGAGGACCAGTAGCAAAGATACTACAGACCGTGGATGGTGTAGACAGCGTGCCTGGAGAACACCCGCGTGAAAAGCAATCAACCAGCGCATGAATATTTGACATGACTATTAGGAGCAACGACACAACGCGCCCATTAAATGCCAGTGTGAAATATGTAGTCTTGAAGCTGAACGAGCAGCCCTTGTGAAGATCAAGACCCAGGCATATTGGCGGGGTTTGATGATGATGATGATGATGTGTAGCACTACCCGGCTCTTTCACGGTGGACGAGGTTTAATGAGCGGGCGGGAGAGAGATACTGCACCTTTGGAACAGTGTCATACACATAAGACAAAGACAGGCATCTGGATGTTAACAAAAATAAGTAACAAAGAAATATGATTAAACAAAATCTCTTCTCACATCATCCTATACTACATCCTCCTTCTGCTTAGCAGAAAATTGTACGTACACAAAAATACAAATACACAATTTTGTAGAACAGTCTGATTTTAATATATTTATATATATTTATATTTATATGAGTGGCAGGTTAGTTCATTATATAGAGCTTTTTGCACTTTTGGCTCATATGCAACAAGGCTTTATAAATTCAGCTTTAGCTTTCATTCAGGTTTTATAGCTTCTTGAACATTTGTTTTCACATTTAAAGCAGCATCCAATTTGCAAGAGGAGTTGGTGGTGGCTACAGCAAGGATCAGGTCAAGAGGTTATTTGGGGGGGTGAGGGGGGAGGAGAATATACATTCCAGTGTGTGTGTGTGTGTGTGTGTGTGTGCGCGCACTAGTGCTCATGTGAAAAAGAAGAACAGACGGTGAACATACACGACTCTAGGATACCATGTTTACCTCTTGAGGTAGGCAGAACACCTACAGCAGATGAGACACAGGTGCCATTTCCATCGGGACACATGGCGGGAGAAACAAATAGGCGAGCGGAAGATGCCGACAGAGGAACGTACAGACACGCAAGAACCCGCTGGCGAGTTACGGTGACCGGCAGGGATGGGACACGGCTCATCTTGTGTTATTGACGCATTTGGGAGACGCACGAAGCGAGCGCAGGCGACCGCCGGCCATCCAACACGCACAATACCACCGCTACAGCCGTGCTCGCTTGCCCGGACCGGAGACGCGAGGTCGATAGGACAACCCCCGCCGCCGAGTCAACGCGACAGTGGAACAAAACTAAGATGCACAAAATTTTGAAATGAAAAACGCGACACCCCGGCGCTCTGCTAGGGGGTTTTTGCTGCTTTTGGAGTTTTTTTTGTGCCTCTGATACTGTTCCACTGTCTTTTTGCTTTTAGATTTGCAACACTCACTACTACATTAATCTTTTTTTCAATTACAACTACTGTTATTGACAATCACTTGGTTTAGGAAAAAAAAAAAAAGTCACTGTGAAAAAAAGGCATCTCTAGAGCAGGGCGACGGTACAATGTCAAACGGTCTGTGTGTATTATAGGCTCCACAAATACTTTATTTTCATTAGTACCCCAGCGATAGATTTCCCATTTGATCATTGCTTATATCAACACCCATCAACATCCTACAAGCTAATTTTCTGTTCTCTGCAAAAGAGAAGTCCTTATAGCTTTTCTTGCCAATAGTAATTTCCTAGGCTTTCCCAACTCATATGTTATTAAGTTGTCAGAGTGAAAACAGCATTTTGTTACTAATGAAAAATAAAACATCTACATATGGATTGCTTTCATTTTCTGAATCCTTAAGTGGTACTAATACATCTTAATAGCGTTCTGTTATTTCCTTTTACTACGGTCAGAAGAAATTCTCCTTTAATGCAATTTTTTAAACTAGCATTGATATCTTTTTTTTTTTTCCCCACGTAAAATTCTCCTGTATGTTTACAAAATTATAACCCCCTGCCAACAGTTACAATTATTTTGACAAAATGTCTAGCAGGTGCCACTATTGTAAGCCTACAAATAATTAAGAAGATAGCAAAAAACTGCCTCTGTGATTCCAAAACGGGAAGATCAAATATGCGTATCAGCTTTTTCTGTCCAGAGTCCCAGACGTACGGTTATCCAGAGGCGCATGCTGAATGCACGCAGCTATTTGTATCTGCAATCCAAGAGGCAGTTTCCTACTGAATTCTATCCGAGCTTCCCCCCTCTTTACCATCCACCCCAAATCGGAGATTGCTAAGGTTTGGCTGAGAAATGAGATTTGTTAAGAAAATCCCCACCAACAGATTGAAAACCGAGGGGGGCAGCATAAGGAAGGAGCGGAGATTTCCTTCCAGCCGGATTCCGCAGGGCTCCGGACTCCCACCGCTCGCCTGGAGTCATAGGTGCGGAAGGACTGCAGGGAGGGCTCTTTTCTTAAGAGGGAAATGAGGTCTAATCCTATTCCTCCAGCTCGCTCTGGAGTCCTGTTACTCACTTAGGCACTTTTTAAATTGACACTAAGAAAAAAAAAAAAAAAAATATTAAAAAAGTACTGCACATATTTCACACTTCCCGGGCTTTCGTCAGCCTTGGGAAGATCATAAAGACCAAGAGGGAGACAGCCAAGGCGATTTGTCAAGAAAATAGTGCTCCCCATGGACACAACTGACTTTTATTTGTCACCCTTTGATAGAACTGCTATTGAGCTAAATCTAGTTTAAATTTGTTATTCCTGTATTATCTTTAAGGTAAAAGCCTGTCTTACGGTGGTTCTGTGGCACGATGATATCGCTTTATCATATCGGATCTGACATCTGACTTCCAAAGGGACGCGGTGCTCTCCCAGTTTCAGCCAGCAGCAGCGCGCCGAGCGTTTGCACCGCCAGGAGAAGTGCTGCCCGTGACCCTCAAGAACAACTCCGGCAGCAAATTAAGGAGGGTCGGCTGTCGACGAGATTCGGAAAGACGTTACTAACGGCGTGGCTAGAGCCGAAAGCCAGGCGAAAGGGTTTTTGCTTTGGAGTTTGTGTTGCAACGGGTGACAAGATTGGAAATCTGTCCCTCTCGAAAGAACAAACAAGGCTCTGACCCCAGAGCAACTAGAAACAAGTCACAAGCTTCAGTTCAGCACGAGTCTCAAGATGACAGCCAAATTTACTCAGAAGCCAAAGGAGAAAGAAAAAAAATTCGGTCGATAATACTGAAAGATGCAAAGATCAAAATCCAAACTCCGTTTTCATTATCATTATCTATTTGGAAAAGTAATTCGAAGTTTTTCCAATCATCTTCAATTCTAAAACAACTTCAACAGTAATCATAAAAAAAAAAAAAAAAAACCCTACTCTGGCTGCAAAAAGCGATCCCAAACCCTGGGTGAATGAAGCGACAAGGGGAACCAGTACACAGCAAAGCCGTGCAAATCCACGCATCCTGTCCCGAACCCTCGCGTTAAAAAAGCAGGCAACAGCACGCTAACCAAGAAAATACAACTGCCCCGATGAGGACACCTCCCAACACTAACTGCAAGCAAGGCAAAATACAATGAAAGAAAATAATGCTACTGTCTCGTCCCTCTCTGCTAACCGTGGTCCAACACCTCGGAACGACCTTATTTCACGCAAGAGGTTCCAAGTGACCGAATCTATGAGTTAATTTTTCTTTTTAAATGCTCAGAGTAGACAAAGTGTTTCATGTTTATATTCACTGTGGACAATATCTATCTGGGCTTCAAGTAAGCAACTGATACAGCACCGTCTAATAGGCAAAAGGAAAGGTGAATGTCTCTTGGCTTGGACTAAAGTAGTATTAAAGGAATTAATAAATGTCTAACCGTAAAAACGCTGCTTGAAATTGTGAAGGTAATAAAGTGCCTGTACAGGAAAAAGAGAAGAAGGAGAAACAAGAGAAAGCAGGGAGGAACAAAATTAAAACAGCAAAAGTCACCCAAGACGGCGAAAGGCGAGAAAGGGCACGGAGAGCAACAAGCGAGTCCTAACAGGAGCGGGAGAGGCAGCAAACAACAAACAGCACAAAAAACTAAACAGAAGAGATAAACCTGAGCGCTGTAATTGTGTGCAAGACACCTCAAATTAGTCTGTTTAGAAGCACTGCCGTGTCTGTGATACACCTTTGTTTTTGCAAGCAATTTGCTATACCATGGCTGAGTATCTGCTGAAGTGCACAGCCCAGTACCAGTCTTCCCAGTAAAAAAAACCCAAAAAGATAGTCCAAGTAGTAACTAAAAAAAAAAAAGCCAAAAAAACCCCCCAAACCAACAAACCTTTAAAGTTACTATTTCCCTGATTTTCTAATCTAATCATCAAAACTGAAACGAGGGAAGGGAGGAGGGCTGCTAACTAACCACACTGGAAAACCCGAGGTCTTTTGGCTAGCAGAAAGCTCGGAAGATTTCCTAAGACTGAACCAAATCTACGCTTCAGCACTACAGTGGATTGCTTTTTATTAGGATGGAAATAATACATACAATTTCTTTAGAGACCATAAGAACAACGGTTTCAGATCAGAGCACTTCAGTCCAAGGGAACCACCGGTAAACCAGGGAAAACAGGATTACCAGGGTGTGAAGGAGCTTGGATGAAAGATAAAAGAAATCACCTCTACGAGAAGAACTGAAGTTTGGGAAAATAATGTGTGACAAATTCGGTACCAACAAGAATCAAGTTCAGAGGAAAGTGAATGGCTCAGAGCAGTTGGAGGAGGTATAGCTCAAAACGCTCGTCTGGAATTCCTTCAAGGAAATAGAGGCTCAGAGTAGGAAATAAGAGGAGACAGCAGTATAGCAAGAGGACTTCTGGTGGCTGTGATATTTTTTGAAGCACTCTGGCAGTTGATGAAAGTATTTGTACAAAACAGTTGCTTGCGGCACTGCAGCTAGAGGAAACGGTCATGACAGCTCAAATATTTTTCCTGTTGAACAGTTTTCATGTTGACTGTTCTTGGGTAATAGTAAAGAACATTGCAAGGTACCCTTAACTACTGGAATTCGTGTAGCTGAACGTCTAATGTAATGAATAGGAACAAAGAATTTAGGATTAGAAATTGAGACTGACCTGGGCTTTTGGTTAATGGGTTGGGGTGTTTTCTTCTTTATTTTCAAATAAGAAGCAAAAATAACAGTTGAACAGAATAATACTGTTCCAGAGCTACTTTAGCTGCTCAACACTGACTGGTATGAAAGTATGCATCGCTGTGTCAGAAGAATAGACAGACTGAACCTGTTTAAGATACTGGAGCGAATCCCAGTGATACAGCAGCATACAGAAACCACCTGTTATCAAAACTTCATTTGTTTGATTCCCATTATGGCAGAAGTACAAAGTGTAAAAAGGTATTTATCATACATAAGCGGAACTTCACGTGGTTTAGAGACATAAGGCACAATACGTTCTCTGATGGAAAGCCATACTTTTTAAAAAGAAGTTCTTACTGTAGAGAACCCCTCTAGTACTCAAATCTCTATAAATTATTAAATACTATGGAACAGGTTATAAGTAAGAGTAAAAGACAAGTCTACCTCTTTGGAATCATAGTTTTACAATTAAGGCCAGAAGGGACCAGTCTATCGCCTACAAGGAGACCCTAAGTATTAGATGGCCTCCCAGTTTCTGATGCGAACTCCCTATTCTATCTACTTCATCCAACGGGATGAAGGAACCATTCTGCCCTTCTAAATGCAAAAAAAAAAAATTAAAAAAATCCCCTAATAGAAAGTGTCTGCCTTCTCCACTTAACTCTTTACAAATGTTACCCTTTGTATCATAAATGGGAGTAATTTTTTTTTTTCTCAACACACTTACAAATACCTTCTTAATGTCCGTGGATACTTTGTTGACTCTTTACTCCTAACCAGATGCCTAATTTTCAAGCCTACTTCAACTGAACTGAATTACTGGCAGTGCAACTTCAGGATTTTTTCCTTCTTGCTCTGCTACTAATCCCAGCATTAAGAAGTGAGTATAGTTGAAATCTGGGGGCAGATTCTCAACTGATGTTAACTCCGATAAGTTCTGCAAACAAGTGGATCTACTCCCTCATCGCAATAATATTTATTTCCTCCAAGTACCTGGAGAAAGAGGACTGCGACTTAAAAGAGCTCTAAAGGAAGGAAGGAAGAGTTGCAGTATTAAATTGTTAGTGCCCAATGAGCAGCTATGTGCCAAGATGTAAATGTTTAGCTCAACTGACAGACAACTACCTTTGCAACAAACCGAACAAAAGCACGCCTCAAATTGCAGTAACGGCTCCTAAACAAACTTTGTAATGCTATATGGTGTGCCACGAAGACACGCTGGCACAAAGAAACATACGTTGGAGATTCCAGAGCATTTAATAAACTGCTTCAACTACCTCATCAATAAAGCATCCAAGACGTTCACCCTTCTGAAGCGGTAGTTACACAGTTTGTGTGCAAGACTGTCAGCCTTGCCCAGCAACACATGGAATTTCCTCTTTGCCATTCTGTATCCAATGTAGCTCCTCCACCTAAACTCAGATGCAGAAAGGAGAGATGCTCCTGCTCCTACTTTCCACTCCAAAATTACTTCAAACCTTTTGAACAGAAGAACAGCTTGAATGTCAAGGGAGAGTCTACGCTCATTTTGATCTTGAAAAGATCTGTGCATTTGCCATAATGCATAAACGAAATGGCTTGCAGTCTGGCATAGGAAAAACTGGTCAGTGAGTTGATATTCTCAGTTCCTGGCTCTGGTTAGCTCCTGAAGGATATTTTCAGTACTGTCATTACAGTCCTGCCAAAGAGGGATAGCAGCAAATTTACCAGCAGGCAGACTTTAAAAAAAATGCCAAAAAACCATATCCAAAGTCAAACGTGCTTTGAGGAATGGAATATATGCTTAATATTCTTAGTGGAATATATTGGGTGAGAAATATTAATTAATAATTTACTTCCATTATCTCTTTGCCCTCCTTGAGCGATTTGACAGCTAAAGTTTGTAAGTAAAATGTACTTTTAAATCTCAAATGATGTAAAATATATCTCAGAAGGCTAAAGTCAACCTCTTAATTATAGAGGTGGGTTATTTAAGCGACATATGCCGTCTTGCCGTAACGTGGAAGACTTTAATTAGTTACGGAGAAGGGGTGGGGAGAGGAGGCTAGGAAGCTGAATTGAGGCCAGCGACAGCAGCAAGTCAACGGCTAAAAACGCATGTCCTAGAAAAGAAGTTGCTACCATTGCTGCTGTGAATGTAGTACCACCAGTGGTAACCGCGCTGGAAGAACTGAAGTACCCAAGACCCACAGGTCTGTTCTGGACCACAGTGGCACTGGATGACAGTTACACAAGTATTTCAGTACAAAGAAGCTGAAAAGTAACTGGAGGAATTAAATAAGAGCCTAAGGAAGTTCAGTTCCTAACTTCTTTTGCAAATCTGTTGGGAGTTAGGAACCTGCTAACTTTTCTAAATTGGACTAAGAGTCTCTATACGTATCTTTGCATCCCAAAAAACTCCGGAAACCTGTCTGATAAGTTACTACAGCAGGAGAACAGCACTATGCAAAAATATGGTCAAGAAACTTAAGGGCAAAAATGGAGCACAGGCTCTGCAGTGCTCGAGACTGGACAACAGATCACATTTCTCACAAGAACACAGAATAAAAAGGCACGTAACACCCTACGGCAGATGCTTTTTCGACATCTACCAACATATCAGAGAAAGATTACGATGTTATTTTAGGTCACCACCATATAGCCTCTCCTGTCGTGAATGGCAAACACACTGTCCGGCCAACTATCCAACTGCAGGCTACTTTGGGATTCCTCAAGAAAAAGGCGAGTTAGCTCGTAACAATACACCATGCTAGCTGCAACAGGAGACAGCAGACAGCTTGAGGACAATACAGTTATCTTCTTGGCAAGAACTGCTGATAAGGCTTCCAAACCGAGACACTGCAACGGAGAACTTGGAGTGGCACAGCAGAGCTAGCTATGTTCCCTGCTTCAGGAACCAGAGGACAACAGTGCGATCGGTACCCTCTGCCTGCAGGCAGGGTAAAAACACAGGATGAGGGATTCGTCGGAGTCCTGGACCATGGCTAATCTTCCTTAACGCTACAACCGAGCAACAAATCAAGAAGAGCTAAACCAGAACCCTGGGTAGTCTGTAATCATGCCGTCACACGTAACTAAACAGCCGTTTTGTTTCTAAAACTTACCGAGAAGCAATCCATACATGAGCGGGGGGGAAAAAACCACCATAAAAGGAAGAGAAGCAGCTTTGCATAGAAAGCTAAACTCGGTTTCAGTCCCTGCTGTTGTAAGTTACCATTAGGAACAGGCCATTATTTAAGTTTACAAAGTAGCTGTGTTCCAAGTGTCACTAATAACACTGGTATTAAAGGGAATTAGGGGGCGGAAGATCTTCTGTTTTCAATCACAGAAAAGACAGAAATCCTTTTAATTATGACCATGCCAATCCACATCTTTCTAAAGCAGCTAATTACATGTCAGGAGGACACCCAGTCATTCAAAAGCACTGCCATCACTTTTACTGCCATACTCTTATGCATTTATCCTACCCATCCCAATTACCCTGGCTGCAGTCTGAAAGGATTTAGCAGAAGTGTGCTGGATGTTTTGATCAGCAGAATACACCCGCTTCCATTGAACAGCGGAGGGAAGAGAGGGAATAAATGGCAGAGGGAGCCTTCTGCCAAGCCATCTGAGTGAGAGATGCACTGTACATACAGAAGCATCAAAGGCCCATTACGCAGTTCACTCCAGTTCGATGGTTTTAGTTCACTCGCGCTTAAGCCGTGGGCCAGAGCACTCCAGAGCTTACTGGAAAGAACGGGGAAGAGCACAACACTGCAGCAATCGAACCAATTCGTTAGTGTTCTCGATCAGCCCGATTAAAAGGAGCATTTAAAGTATGTTTTGTGAATTTTTTCCCCCCGCACTCAAAATGGCAAATCCTTTTCTATCCCCGTGACATAAGCTGTCAATATTATCGCCTGGATACTACACTGATAAGCACATTGCAGGCATCACAGAGCGTATCTCGGTATGTTGAAAGAGCAAAATGTATTTGTTTACTTCTTCCAGCAGGCTCAAGGTAAAGTATGATACGGATTTTCATAGAGTGTGACAGAAGAACCTTAACAGAAACAGAGAGCAGTTTGTATGGACTATTGTAATTGTGCCGATACCGTCTCAGCTGCAGCATCGCCCACGTTCGATGGACGCCCACGTGAAAACAGGCACACGCAAACGATTCTAAGCTACTGTTAAGTAATGAAACCTAAGGCCAAGGTTAGCGATGAACAACTCTTTACATGTTTGAATTTTTCTCCCCACATCTCTGTTTCACTGCTGCCACCGAGATGACTTTCATTTATTTGAATTTATTTAGATTTGTTGCACAAAAACCAACATCAAAATGCTGTCATATTATTGACAGTCCTCAAAACGACCAAGTCCACTTCTCTAGTTGTAACACAAAGGAGAAAAATAATCGTTGTGTATTTTAAATTTTAAATTATAGCTGCCACCTCTGGAATGCCTCTTTTTTTCATTGATGTGCGACATCTTTAGCCAGACTGTTTAAACCCCATAAATTAAACAACAGTAAGAGACACTAAAACGAAG
>VZTL01024474.1:10446-47253 GCA_013400535.1 Scopus umbretta | reverse complement strand
CTCTTGTATCCTAAATTATTCTAATTAGATTTGCCTGGTGGCCTGCAGGGAAATTCAGGTCTTTCCTCATGGAAGCATAATAGAATGGAAGCTAAAGTTTCTTTTCCTAGCTTTTGCTTAGGAGAGAAAGAACGAATACAAATTATAGGAAAGTTAAAATATGATAACACGTTCAAAATTGGTTACAGTTCTAACATTGTGGTAGACTTAATCATCACTAAGTTTGGGTTTTCTGTAAGTAATAAGTAATTTCTGGTACATATTTTCTCACAAGTTACGGAGTAATGCTATGTATGCAGGATATTCATAGCACTGATGAATCCTACTACCTGGGTGTTGGCGTAACTGCGGAAAAATTTGTGAAAAAGGTCTTTAAGATAAACGTATGTGTCTTACAAATGTTGTATATATTCTGCATAAACCCTAGCATTTGGGTGTGCTGAAGAGTGTGTAAGCTTTCTGGTTGGTCTGAACAATTCTTATTCTAGGGTGTTACCACTAGGACTTTGTATTTTTCCTCTTTGTGTAGTTGCACCAACTGTTTGTTACAGGACACTGCTTTCTGCATTATTGTGCCAGCTTCAATCTCATTTACAGTCTCTATAGCAACACTGTTTCTCAGCAACTGGGAGGTACTTAGTAAAGGCCCCTCAATTTAGAAATATTGCACTCCAACCGTAAGAAAAGATTGCTTTGAAATAAAGATCAAAGAAGTTTTATCTTTAATAATTCAGGATATTTATTACTAATTAATTAGTGTTCTCTGTTTTGACTGCCTAGACAATTACCTGATACTTTGGTCTGGGCCTTTGCCAGGCATTTGTTGCAAACAGCATTCATTTAAAAGCAAAACCTTTAGAACTGTGTCTTGAAGTCAACTTTTAAGTGCTATAAAACTACTGGACTTCTCTGGCGGTGTTGTTTGACTTCTAGGCCTTTAGTAAGTAGCTGAGAGAAAGGTAAGCACTGTTACTGTATTTAAGAGCAGACAATAATTTTGGCCTTTGAACACAACATAGAATGTTTTCACCCTTCACAGGAAACAAAAGTAATTGTAGTTTATTTTATGCGTAGTTGAAATGTTGATCATATGTTGTCTGATTTCAAAAGAAGGCAGGCCTCTGATCAAGTCAATTGATCTGTTGGGAGATTTCTGCCTTACTTGATCTGGTTTGTCTTTCTCTGTGCTTTAACTTAATTATGTAACATTTAAAAATGCATTTTGTTTGCTAAAGTATGTATTCTGAGAACCTGTACAGGCAAACAAAATACATGGAAGTAATCAAACGTTACTTTTCTTGCACATTCCAATAGGATTCAAGAATAAGGCTTCTCTTGTTCTGCACATAAGAGTATTTGTGGTAAATGAGTGTATAACTGTAAGAATTTATTTCCTGTATATTTGTAATTAATTTTAAAATTATTTTTTTGTTTTGTGGAAGTGTTTTTATTAATAAAGGGCGCATGTAGCTGAAATACAACACACTGACTGAAACTGTATCAATGAGCAGAGTTAGTTCAGATTTGATGTTTTTGCAGGCAGATGCTGGTTCTACTTTCATATGATGTTCATTATAAAGTAGATGTGCTAACACTGAAGTAGATCCTGTTCATTTCACTCCTACTGCAGTTAAGATCTGGACTCTCCATAGAGTTTTGTATATAAAAATGTAGACTGTACATATGTTAATAATGCCTTTAATAACTTTTGGGGGGGAGGGTTCATGGGTATGATGTTACAATGTTGCACAATGACAGCCAGTTCGGTAAAACCCATAAACACATACTTAACTTTGGGACCATGAATACCGTAGTACAAGAGCATAGTGTGCTTATCCATATGAGCAATTTAAAGGTTAGGCATTGCACTGTACTGTATAGAGAGCTTGTCACCTTACAGTAAGTATCAAGTGCTAATAGATTATGCATGCTGTATAGCTCAGTGACATCAGTGGATCTGTTCTTATTTGAGTGAGCAAATTCTAGTGAGTGAGTTCTAATTTGAGTTCAACCTGTGTATATTTACGTTCATCCTCTTGCTTTATTTTATGTACCTTTGGTGGAGAGAAAAAAAGGAGGAAAACATGAGGCGAGCTGTGTGTTTGTAAGTCTATCTTTTACGTTGCTATGTGTAGCTTTCACTAAACACTTATGTTTAATTCATTGCTTAGAATCTTCTGATTTCATTGATTTCCCTCCATTGACTTTTCTGTTAAGCTATGCAGAGGCATATACTGCTACACTCATTTTTGGAGTTATTGTATAAGCAAATTTACATGCCTATGTAAATGTCAGGCGGAACTGCTGTCTTGCAGAGCCCAGGGTTGAGTCCGAGCTCTAAACCTTAGTAAGGAAGAAAGTAGAAGAATAGTGAAACAGAAACATAGTGGTATTTCTTCCAAAGAAGGACTTCAGTAAAAACTGTGGCATCGTAGTCTTTAATGAAGAAGTTGTTAAAGCAAATCTGTATCCCATCATTTTAGATATTTATAGGTTATTTAGAGACTGAAACACAAAGTTGCAGCTTTCACCAACTAAAATGGTGATCAGCACATTCGTGGTAGACTCAATAACTATAGATCATTGAATATTTATGCTTCATAATTGCCCAATATTCTCTCATGTTTATGACAAACGATCAATGACTCTCACTGAAAAATGTAATAAAGTGGAAGTTTGGGTAACTTCAGATTTAGTACAAAATTTATTTTTTAATTTTTACATCCTTTCCAAATATTTACTTATTATTTATTCTAGAAAATATCCTTCACACACACACACACACACACACTAAAAGCCATGTACGTGGCCTTTGGAGTCTCGTGTAACTTAGGTCTGTTGTACCTAGTGTTTTTCAACTGTAATATTAACTGAAAGAGAGTTACTATACTGAATTCATACTTATACTTTTATGTTTAAAAATATAATGTAGTTTAGAGCGTTATTGAAATAAATCTTGAGGGGAGACATTCAGTTTCTAGTATTATTAGGGACATAATTACTTTTGCTTTCAGGGTTGTATAAAGAAGTAGATTCATGATTACACTTCCTTTTTCCCTTCCTCCTCAGCAAAAACAGAAATAATGTCAGCTCAGCTGAAAACTTGAGTTCAGTTTGAAAATTTTAGGAAATAGACTTGTGAGCAATTGCGATCAATGAATCTTGGGAAGAGTCTGGTGTAAAGGTATGCCTTGTCTGACCTGAAATTATATACGTATGTAAACACTAGATTATTCAATAGTGAAAAGTCCCATTTCCTGTACTGGGAACAGTTTTGGGGACAGTTTTCATCCTGATACAATTTTGCAATTACTTGAGTTACTCCTACTTGATCCTGAGCAGAGAGCATGCAATATTCTGGAGTTTCTATGCACTTGGCACCAGAACTATTATGTTGTTTTATGTAATTCTGTTTAATTTAATCTCTGAAATACATCCAGTAAATTGTTCAGATTAAAAGGTTTGATTTGAATGGTTCGATATGTCTCTGTCTAGAAAGTGTGGTTTTACACTTTGGTTTGTTTCATTATAGAACGCCTAATGCCATCTGTTCATTTCAAATGGATCCAGACTTGCAGGGTAAGGATTTTTCTCTTTTTTCCCAGCTTTTCTGAAGAGACATTTCTGTGTATGTTTGGACAGAAACTAATGAATTATAGTGAAGTCATGCCACTTTCAGAATCTCTGTGCTGTCACACATAAATGACCAATTACACAGCTGTGCTGTAGCTGTTCTACCTTTATTTTTGAATCTGTCTTGGCACCTTCCCTGCCATTATCACCTTGGCTCATGCCAGGTGCACAGGGGCCATGTCCCCTAATTTATAATATAGGATAAGTTTTTTTCACATATTCTAGAAAAGGCATGGAGGATGGCCATATGCTCCCTTTTTGAGTGCAAAATCTTAGCAGATACTTCATCTGCTACATAACAAGTAGCGCAAAATGCAGAACTAGCAGGTAACCATCTAGAGATGTCAGGAAACAATGCACACTTTTCTATATGTGTAGGAATTCCTTTGTCAGCTTCTCAACAAAGGACATTTATGAGTCTTGAGGTGAAATCTGACCCGCTGCAGAATGATTACATGCTGGTTTTCTGCCCAAAGGATAAGCTCCATTCCTATGAGAAATGAAAGAGTTTATTGCCCCTAAATAGCCTCTCATAAATAATAATCCTAAAATATTTTGTATTTTATTTGGGGTTTTTTTCCTTTGTCTGCTGTTTTACTTGTGTGCTCTTGCAAGTTAATACTGGAACTGTTGCTTGACAGGCACAGAATGCCATATTTTGAGGCCACATTTTGTCTGCAAGGATGGACTTGAAGTGAGTAGCAGATGGCTGCTAAAACAGATTCCCTCCACTTAGAAAGTCATCTTGCACATGGAAGGTGTTTGAGTTGGATCATGTGTATGTTTCTAGCATTCGTATTTGAAAATAAGCATTTCAAATCTAATCCCTAGCCTACTGAAAACTGGGGGGGTCTTTCTGTTACCTTCAAAAGAGCTTTGGATCAGTTTACTGAAGAAAGAGAACTGATGATGCATGGAAGTCAAAACTCATTTTTCACATTGTATGACATGCTACGCTACATCTCCAAATAATATCACAAAACATAGTATGACAAGAGCAGGACTAAACAGATGGTATAGCAGATATTGGCTTATTTCTATATCTTAGGCAGCATCTGGGAACCAGCACAGCCCTTAATTTGCTGACTTCTTAACATTAGTCTGGTACATTTGTGGGAAACCATTACACACAGATTGGCTTATTTCCAGACTAAGCAGGTAGAGAGTTTCGTGAGTTAGTTCTACTCAGTTACGCACATTTGTTGCTTATCTTTGACCTTAATCAACTGTGAGTAACTCTTCCTCTCTGAAGTACAGGAAGAAAGAGTCTCTGAGGACAACTGATAAATCCCTTTCTAGTTTCTAAAGCTATTGTGAACAAGCCTTTTTTTTTTTTTTGTCTTGAAGTTCTAGGTATGTGTGTAAAGTGCCAGGTATAGATCATGTTCGGAAGCCCTTACTTCCCATTTAGGAAAACATCCTTTAGTGATGTGAAAGGAATGAGCTGAAATCATGTAAGGGTATGGGATTTAGTTGAGCAGCTTGAGTAGGATTACTAAGCAGAGATGTCAAAAGCCAGTTGCTCTGGTAAATTGCTTGTCTTCTTCTGAGAGAGTCCCAGATGTTGATCTTGACAGAAAATTTGTTTAATGCTTGAAATAATACGCATCCAAACCAATAACCCTGCTGTGCAGACTGACAAACTGTTCCTTGTAGAAGAGCATCTCTGATCAAGATACTGTTTTGCCTGAAGAAATATTATTTCATTATGATCTTGGCTAAAAGTATGCACAGTGCATATCCTTTTTCTGGTCCATGAATAGACTTGATTACTAAAGGAGCAGGTGTGCTCTCTATGTTAAATACTATTCTTACAACTTATTGTGTCAGTGCTCATAAGAAGACCATTTTCCTCACAAAGCTATTGGAAAAAAAGAAATTTTTTTTTTTTTTTTTTCCAAAATTTTCCTTCAAAGTATCGTGGGTTTTGATCAAGTCCAAATTTGGTTATTTTGATTTTTAGTTAAACACTTTGTTTTTCTTTCTTTACTTTTTTTTTTTTTCTTTTTAAACAAACCACTCTATTGTAATGTGTGTTTGTTTTCTTTCACAGAGGCTTTCAACGATGTTCAGAGCTCTGTCTACAGAACAGCCTTAAAACTACGCTCGGTACAAAGTCTGTGCCAGTGTTAGTAGATGAAGAGAATCCTGTGCTTTGACAGGGAGAAGAATCTGTAACAAATTTGTGTTGCTGTCATCATGAGTTATTATGCTACTTTGCCATCTCACTTTCCACCTGAGAATCTCAGAATGCATTATGAACACTTAAGAGCTAGATAGTACTTCATATACAAATTAATTTTTTCTGCTTTTGAGTGTCAATGGAAATACATTAGTAAAATTCTAAAGACATGGGAGAATCAAATTATTATTACAGTCTGCAACACTGCTATGTAGACATCACTGGCAATTATGAATCTTTATCTGTATATTATTATTATTGTTAAATGTCAAATTCTCACGTGTTTCTTAGGAGTTGATTTATTGGAAATCATTGTGGATCATCAAAAATGCATTGACAGACATTATTATTAATACTATAAGTATTAATGAGAACAAAATAAAATATGATAGTCCAGAAAACCTCTGGCTAGCACTCATTCTCCCTGTCTTTGAAGTGAGTGAGAATTCTGTGCAAGCAAAGAATTATGGAACGAAGCCCTGGTCACCTAGCTTGCTTTGAAATTACTGGATGTAAATTCCATATTGAGCTAAAATGCATGGAAATCTTGAATTTTCCACCTGAAACAGTCTGTTGCTGAAAATGCACAACACCGCAAGCAAGGTCTTCAGGGTAGCACAGAAAAGATGACTAGTTTGTTGGCCTTGGCCATATTTTTTCATTTGGGCATGCTCTTCTATGAGTGTATTTAGCCTGATCTCAGCCCTGGTATGGTAAATCTGCCTGGTGCTCTGTGTCACAGCATGGAAGTACCAACTCACACAGGTACTGGTTTTCATTAGCTCTGTTGCTTAGTCCTCCATGTCTCCTCTAGGCACTCATAGCATCTATCGCAGTTACACTACTCCTCCTTGAACACTGGTGACCAGAATTCCACATGGGTTTCCAGATTGAGATTCACCAGTGTCTCACACTGATCTTTTCCCATCTGTGCTGGAAAGACTGTAGGTGGCACATTGTAGGTTCTCTGCTTTTTCAGCAATCTACAAACTTTCAATCTTCTACAATCTTTCTCTTCTGATGTTAATTCGAATTGACCATGCCTCTGTGGTACTGAATGTGACCTTTAAGAAGCTATAGCTCTCTCTTCCCACTGGCTATTAGTTATTCCATGGCACATTTATAACACAGCCTGTTCGCCCCTTTCTTGGCCATAGCATCCCCCTTGTCTTTGTATTTGTGCATGAGGAGAAAGCCTACATAAAAAGACAAATTCTTTCCACAGTCCCAGGTGAGCTTTATTTTGAAATACTGAATGGTGCGTAGTTTTATACTATCTATACATAGAATTAAAGTCAGGCCTATAACTTGGATGCAGTTAATCATGCTATTTTTCTTCCCTTCCTATCTACCCCAAAATCGCATCCAGGGAATTTTAGTTGAGCTGTTCAGTCTTGGGAGCCTCACAAGTTTTGCTTTATTCATAAACCCAGCAAGGCCTTTCCCAGATTATTTCCTTTTTATGTTGCATACTGTTTTAGACTTCATTTTACAGACTTGTCTTAGCTAGGCACTTCTAATAAAAAAATATTGAGCTTCCATTCACGAAAAGGCAGGTATCCTCATTCATTTCTCCCTTAATTTTCCTGCAGTGGATTTGATTGATGTTTCTCTGATTCAGCACATCCTATCAAGTGAACGGAGCCAGAGGGAAAAGCAGATTTCTCTGAAAGTGCAGCAGATCTCTGGAATGCTGATGGAATTGTTCCAAAGGGCAAGATTAGAAAAACCAGGCCAAGTAGATCCAAGAGCCGCTGAATTCACGTTGAGCCTGCTAGTTGCCATATATGACAGGTGAGAGGAAATGCAAATGTAAATCCATTGCGAAGTACTGCTAGACCAAGTCTGTTTCTACCACTCGTATACTATTTCTATGTCAAACTCCCATTTTGATGGTTTTGCTTGGTATACACAATGGGAGTATTTCAGCTACAGGAATATGAGGCACAAAGCCTTATCAAAGAAACAGTAGTCAAATGTTTCCAAAATTATCTGGAATTCCAGATGTCTGCCAGTCCATGCTAACTTTTTCTGTGAACAGCTTTACAGAGAATAGTTCTTCTTTTGACTGCTGAGATATTTTGATGCGCTCTTGAAAAAGAATCCATATTTGCCTTTGAATGACAGTATCCATGCACATGTCAAGAATTTGCCAGTCACTTTTCATTATTCATTCTTCTCCAACTTAAAAAGTTCATAAACCAATTACGAAACAAAACAACTGTCTCATAACTAAGCTGATCAGCTAGGTTTTTTGAATAGCAAATAGTTTTTTGGGAATAATACGGGAGCAGCTCACAGAATGTACTTTTCTTATGTATTGTTTCTGAATAATGAATTAATTCACTAAAGGCAGGATTGGTTTGTGATTGTATCAGACTTAAAAAGGCTAAGTTCATTGTAGAATTTATCCACCACAAGTGAAATTTATTCCCTTCTACATCAGAGCAAAGTTTTTAACTGAAAGTGAGAGAGATGTAAGTTGTCTGCAGGACTTTTTCTTGAATCACTGTTAATTAATAATATGATCACTGCTGCTTAAGGTCCCAAGTTACTAATTTTTTTTGTACTTAAAATCAGTTAAGGCTAAGAATAAACTGGTGTATTACAAAACAAAGCTAGAAACTTCAAGAGTATTTTGTAATTTGTGTGCACTGTAGGGAAATAATTTAGAAGAATCTTCTTAACAGAACTATCTTGGTCTTTTTTTCTGTTTTCTTAGGACAGTGTGTCATTTTCTTTTTGCTGTAATTTCTTTTTTAAAAAAAATTTCACAGGTTTCTTGCCATGTATATAGGATAGAAAAAGCTTCTTATAATTTTCTTCTAATCATGTTTTCTCTGTCAAGTGCTGTTCTCCACATATCAACACTGGTAAGAATTTCATGGCAAAAGCACATAAGGGCTTTTCCATGTTTATGTGGTAGCTTAATCATTTTTGATTGTATACTTTAGCTTTAATCTTGGATTTTTTTCTATGAAAGTTCTGGAAAAACTAAATATATAAATTAAAAATCTAGAAACTTTCAACCAAGAATTTCCCATGCAGCTCATACTTTAGAGACTATATTGCATCTTTATGCAGTGTGCTCTGTAAAAATGCAATTTATCTAAAGACTCTTGGAGACAATTTTATGTAATGGTATTCCAAAGTGCAACACTGCTTTGCAAAAGTGATATCTTAAATATAGAATTCCAGGATTTCCTGATTTATGGTTTCCAATTCACGTCTGCTTTGTCTTCACAAAAGAAACATTAGGCACCTATGCCGCAAACTTGGGTTCTAAATTAATCTACATTCTTTATGATCTAATGGTCAAAACTGAACTCCTGCTCCTGCATATATCCTTTTGATTAAATTGAGCTGCAGTGAAATTAAAAGGAATCAGCCCAAGAGGAGCTCAGTACAGATCTGGGGCCACAGTGAAGCTGTCTGATGGTATAATACAAAAACCAGATTGTAATCCTGGTTTCTCTTCCATATTTGGGAAGGCTTTCCACAAATGGAGAGCAGAATTTTTTAGGACATGTATTGTAAATGTAAAATCATATTTTATTTGGAATGTGAGGTCTTTGCAGGAGATGCTGTCTTTTTGTTTTATGATTGCATGGTATCTTGAACAGTTAACTCTGTAGTTAAGTTCAGTGACAAAGGGTCCTAGACACAAAACATCACTCAAATGCAACATCAGTTATACATATATAAAAGAATATGAGTTTTGAAGTTGTCTTCCAACACAGCAACATTTTTTTCTTTAGAAGCTTCAGTTTTTACATTCTTAGTGACATAGTGTAACTTATTTTATTTTCCTAGATCGGGAACAGGTTATATCAAAACTAGATCTGCTGCAGCTGCCCTAATTGCCCTTTCAGGAGACACTCTACTGGCCAAATACAGAGGTGGGAAATACATGATTTTATACACTGCCTAAAATACTGAACATTGAGAAAAATCTCCATTGTAATTTTTTACTTTAAAAGAGAATACAGTTCTGCCATGCAAAAAGTAAATTATGTTGACTGCTTAGTTACAGAGAAAGGCTGATGCAGAAGAATACTTTTCCATCAATGTCCATAGCCATCTTTGCATAAAGAGTCTCAGAACAAGTCATAGTGAAATTTAAGATGAGTAGAGCTTAAAAATGAAGGCCAAGTTCTATTTGCCTAGCAGAAAAGAACAGAAAACCCCTAGTTTTAAATTTCATTGGATTAGAAAACAATTTTATATATTTGATGTAGGAAGCTTTTAGAGCCCTTTTAAAATAGAAAAAAAAAATGCTTAAAGAACTAAGTATAACAGATGAAGGTAGCCCAGTGCAATGTACAGCACAAAGATATCTGCCTGAATTAAATGCTCAAAATGGAGAACAGATGGACCACAAGTGGCATATTGGCCTCATACTCTCCCATTGCATATTGTGTATTTCCTTCCAAATTACAAGTTGGAATTAACAATTCACAATTTAAATAGGACCTGTCTTACATAAACATATTTAAATATTTTTCTTACAGCCATGAAAATGAGCTCATTGTTTCCTTCATCCTTAACTGCCAGGAATAACGAACTGCCATAATTTCCTTGCTTTCCTTCTCTTTCTCCTGCCTGTAAGAAGAAAGTTATTGTCACGGCAGTCACTGAGTGACTTTTAGACAATAGAGGGCAACTTTCTTGAGGGGGTTACTTGGTAGGCTGTAATCATCATTGTACTGGTTTTGGCAGGGATAGAGTTAATTTTCTTCCTAGTAGCTGGCATAGCGCTGTGTTTTGGATTTAGGATGATAATAATGCTGATAAAACACTGATGTTTTAGTTGTTGCTGGGTAGTGCTTACATTAGTCAAGAACTTTTTCAGCTTCCCNTTATTATTATTATTATTATTATTATTATTATTATTATTATTATTATTATTATATTTCAACTATTAAACTGTTCTTATCTCAACCCAGGAGTTTTTGTACTTTTGCCCTTCTGATTCACTCCCCCATCCCACCAGGCAGGAAGGGTGAGCAAGAGGCTTTGTGGTGCTTGGTTGCCAACAGGGACTAAGCCACAACAATCATGTAGATAGTTTGAGAATAAGCAGCTAGTAGACACTTCAGGCTTTGCCAGGATTCCAGTTTCTTTCCCCTGGTTGTTTTCAGCTTTCTTCCAGTTTTATGCTGTCACTGATGGGAAGGCGGCCTTGATTACCCGTAGTGCCCTGAGAAGCCTACTAACAGACTTAAATCAGGTAATGTCACTGCAGTGCTGTTACACAACCGATCCTGTAGAAGTATCCTAATCTAGGAGAAAAAAATACATGGTTGATACTTTTTATGTTTGATTACATTATGGGACTGAAGTCAGTGGGCACTCTGTGGACACAGGGAGCTACCATGTGAAGTAGGTAAAAGAATAAAATTCTGTAGCTTTTCTCAGTCAGAATAACCACTTGTATCAGTGCCTCTGTGCATTCATTTTGCCTGAGCTTACAGGTCTTGCGAACAGTTGCATACACATGTTGCTAAAGCAACTGCAAACTTCAGATGCCTGTACTCACTAGAATAGCTTGCAGTTGCAGAAAAATGCCTTAGCATACAGGTATTTCCAGCTGAACTGGCACTGAAAAATTTGATCTGAAAATGACGCTGGAGGTTCAAACCCGGTGTCCTTCAGTATTCTAGTATGGCAACATAATATGTTGATCCATTTCAGTAAGTGAGCTGGAAGCAAATCATTCTGACACATACTGAACTATGAAATTGCATACTGATGGTATGAATATGAACAGGCTTTCTTCAGAATGGTATGTAAAATGGCATTTCTATAGATGCTTCACCATCTGTGTACTGTCACCATCTCAGCAGAGCATGATGGGAACATCTGTTTTTTATTGAGGTGTTTCTGAGCCTTTCTTCTTGATGCAGATCCCAGCCATTGTGGGAGAAAGCTGCACTCTGTCTTGTGTGGAGATTGCCACTCACAGCTGTTTCCATGGGGTAAGTGAAATTCTGATGTCCTGGGAAATGATTTTGAATGTTGCTGGGTGATTAAATTTGCAAGTGTATCACCATATAACATCCACCAGTATCTACTTTTAAGGGGCAGGACTGTTTGTCAGTCTTAAGCTATAGGAGGATTTATATCTGTAGAAAAGATGCTCAGTAAGATACTACTGAAAATACTGCATTTATTCCTAAACCTTTGGAACCCAGTAACATCTTACATGAATGGAAAATCTATGCTAGCAGAGTCCAATATCAGAGCTTTTATTAGGAATTGTAGATGAGACACCAGTTCTTTTCAAGTATATGGCTGAACTTGAGACATGTATTTTTTCCAGGTTCTGAATTCAGCAATTGTTGAAGAAAAATTCCTCTCTTGGCTGAGGTCGGAGCCTGCTGTTCTCCTGTGGCTCCCTACATGTTACAGATTATCAGCCACAGAAATGGTTTCTCACCAAGCTAGATGTAGAGTCTGCAAAATTTTCCCTATTACAGGCCTCAGGTGCGTCACTAATTACTGTAGTCTATAGCATCCATATAAATAGTTCTTACCATTGTTTGCATACCCTACAGGCTCTAACTGCTGTATTAAGCAACAAACTTCAGCCGTAATTTAATTTAACAAGTAAGACAGGTAAAGAGAACCATCACATCCTGTTTCTCTTTAGTTCACTAGCACAGACATGATTATGGAGACTTACTGAAAGTAAACTGGCAGTTCAGCGGTAAGGCCAATTAAACCTGTGTATCTCATTTCTTAGTTCTTTGTCCCATAACCAGGTCTATTAAATGGCTAGTTAAGTTGTCCATCTTAGGATCTTATTCATGTAAGTAATGGTATAAAATGACCTAATGGTATAAAAAGAACACTATCCATTACCTACTGACCAGAATGCTCAGAAAAGCATTTTACTGTTACTCTCCTCTCGCTAATAGTAAGCTTGCAGGTTTAGGTTTTTGCATTTTTGGAAAGTTGCAAATCCTACATCAATAATATAGTGATAGTACAGTTCATGAGAGCAGCAAATACAGATAAGCTGGTGCATAAGAAGCATATGAAGATGTAACTGCACTCTCAAAAATGGTTGTAGAACAACTGTTTCTTCCTTGGACTGAATTTTGATGCAGCAAATAAATAATATAAAAATCATTAGTGGGTTCTAGAGAATAGTCCACTGTCATTTGGACAAAATAACTCTTGCATTCAGAGAATGCTGAGGAAAGTAATTATTCTAACAAAGGTGCTTCTCTGCATTTCAGAACCCAGGAATCTGGATTTCTCAGTAATCAAGCTCACTTACACCAAGTTCTTACTTGTGGGGAAGTAACTTAATTCTTCTGTTTTCCCTCACAGGTATCGCTGTCTGAAGTGCCTCAATTTTGACCTTTGCCAAGTCTGCTTTTTCACTGGCCGTCTTAGCAAACCACATAAGAGGTCACATCCTGTTGTGGAACACTGTGTGCAGGTAGAGTCCCATTGTACTGATTCATTTCTCTGTTCAGGTTCTTCATGTAGGAAAGTAGGCAGTAGACTCTTGAACTACATTGATTATGAAACTATGTGTGTATTAGCCATAATGGCATTGACATATTAGCATTATTAATCTGGGAACAGTGAGTCAGGGAAAGGAAAAAAGGGGGCTTCTAACTTTAGGAGGAGTGTTTTGTTCTGAAGTAACCGAATAGAGCTGTGAAATGTCATAGTCCAAGTCCTCTTCCCAAGGAGTCTTATGGCAAGTTCGCCATTTGCAGATCATCCTTAAACCTGTGGAAAGGGCCCTCAGTGTGTCCCAGTGTTCCTTCCTCCCAATCCCAATGCGGACTCATTCAGAAATTAATTCATCCTAAAGTTGCACAAACTCTTGCATGAAATTTCCTTTATTCCAGAGCTTTTTCACTGCATTGCAAACCTTTTGCACTCATTTGTCTCTGTCAGTTAAGGATGCAGCACAAAGAGGCAGCATGGGCTCAACTAAGCTCACCTACTTGGGCTCCATTACAGGGGCAACTTGTGCTTTCATCACATCAGTGCTGAAGTTCAACACTGGGAATTTGTGTTTAGAAGAACAGCTTCTCCTTTGAGCAAGAGATTCCAGATCTTGCCCACAGCAGCAGACAGATTTTTTTGTGGATCTGTATAACAGTATCTTCTGTCCCAATAAATGAGCTGAAAAGCACCCGTCAAAGTTTCCCTAGTAAGCTGTACTTCATGGTCTCCTTCCTGAAACCCTGCATTTAACATGAAAGATACCTGGCTAGCAAGTGTCTCCAACAAAACTAAAGAATGTTTGTTAGACTGCTCTTGCAGTTGCCCTTTGTCTGGGGGAACATTAAACTGTAGCCACTTCATTGCTCTCTTTCTGAAGATCAAACCCTATTGCTAACACGGTGAGAGACTGTATCTGGATGCTCAAGATCTGCATTAAAAATAACAGATAGATGTTAATTCCTCCAAATATTCTTCCTCATCCTCCCTCTGTGAGAAAGTAGGAGAATCAAATAGCAACTGATATCATGTAGAGATTTCTAATAAAGACGTTCAAATCCGTGTGAATGGAGAGTGAATAGCAGTGTGTGGATGTGGAAGCACCAGAAGGAAGGGCAGGAGGGATATAACAAAACAGGAGATGATGCAACCTAGATTAGCTGGTCAGCAAGATCACAGCACTTCCACACACAGCTTCTCAGGACAACCAAATCAGGAAAACAAAAGATAGCCTGAAACAAAGGACAAACTGCCATTTGAAGATGCCATCACAGGAGATGATGATGTGCAGGTAAAGAACAAGACCTATACCTATAAGACACCCAAATAAGAAGACAAAAGATCACAATCACTGCCAGCTCCTAAAGGAGCTAAAGGCACATCCAAAAACCAGTGCGTGGTCACACTAAGAGGAACCCAGGAGGCTTAAGGAGAACTAGCATCTCTTGTCCTCCATGTCACTGTAAGTCATCATGGCCATACCATGTGTATACATACATCTTGGTGTGTGAAGGCTGGAAAGACTACTTGGACACAGGTATATTAGTGCTTATGAGTGAGTGAAATCAGTTTTATTTTAAAATTAAGTCGCTTTCCTCTCCTATACTGTCCGACACTGAGCTTTTCCACATTGTTGTTGCAGTATTGCATCTGGATCACTGAACTTAGGTTTCCTTTATGAAGCCCTACTCTAACACTAACCCTGTAAATATTACTTTTGTGGCCAAATCTATACCAAAATTAAAAAGATAAGCTACTCACTATGACAGATACCATTTTATATCCTTTGTGTGGGACAGAAAAGAATCAGTAGTAAGCCATTTTTCCCATTCCTTCCACTTAAAGATGCTGTCCTTGGCTGGGTAAGTTTTCACATTGTCTTTATCAGGGAGTGGGCTGCTGAGTGGGGATTTGAAATATCAATACTGTTTTTCCTTACCGTGCTGACACCTTGTGGTAATGTTATTACTGTGTTGAGAAATGACTAGGAGGCATGCTGTATGTTTTCTTTGTGTTTTCCTGTTCGGTCTGTCAGGGCTCACCCAATGTTCTGCAGCAGTCACTTCCTGGAACAGAATTGGTTTGTGTCCTTGTATAATACAGCTGCTGAGCTTAGTTGTTGTACCTGAGCCTGACACTGCTGTGATAAATGGAAGTGTGTATTGTATTGTGTATTGTATGAGAGGAGGACGTGAGGCATAGAAGGCTGTATCTATTAACACTTCATACAAGTGTAAAAGTACTTCTTTCCATTGATCAAGAGGGAACTTAGATACTAATCGGGCAGACTAATCATTATGACTGTGAGCTTAATCATTGTAACTGCCAAAATCTTGCGTTAAGCATTTCCAGGCTGCCTGAATTTGGCCCAGGCACCCTGTTTTTCTTACCTAAGAGAATTAGAGCCGCTCTTGCCTGTTGTCCTGCACCATCATCCATCTCAGCTTCCCTTCTAGGGCTCAGACAGCAGCTGTGAGCCTCTTGAATTGTTGAACAGGTGGACCTTTTCTTCCTTATGTCTTGCCTTTGCCTTGGACTGTGTCTACTTCTGGGTAGCACCTGTTTGAAAATTCACTCCCTTCTTTATTATCCCTCATTCCAATAGATGTCAGCAAAGGCGAATGCAAAGCACTTTCTCCGCACCATCAGGAACAACCTGTTTCAAGAGCGCTGCAGAAGAAAGGAGGCTCAGAGAAGGAGGGCTCTGGAGATAGTGGAGGAGAGGCACTTCCCTACTCACAAAAAGACTTTGTGAGTTTCTGTTTCCGATGAGTTTATAATCTCCGAATAAAATGTCAGGCTGTGGGATATTGCTTGATTATGTCCTTTGAGTAAGTGATTTTGTTATGACAGACACCATGTCATGATTTTTCCATTAAAAAGGAAAAGCATAAATGGGAAGTTGCTGCACATTGTTCTGTAGCTTAACTGTGATTACCATGCTGACAACCTAATGACCAGTTGTCTTATAAAATATAACATGCTTGTGTCTTCCTCCCCTCCTTCCTTATGTCATGTCTTTCTCTCCATGCCATTTCTTGTGTTCAGTCTAGGGTCATGCATTGCAAATATTTAGTACCTGTCACAACGGCATGGGTTTTTAAGCACCTTCTCTGTGACAAATTCATTGGAATTTGTGTGAATTCTGTGAATGCTTTCACATGTGACCCAGGGTACGTTCACTGACAGTCATTCTACTCAAGTCCCATTGAATTGCAGTCCTGTAGGATTATTCACAATAGTGAGTAGTTGATCTCACCATTCCACTTCTTTCAGATCAGTTCTGCTTTGTGTGCTTTTAGTTAATATCATTAGTTAAAATTTTAGTTAAAATCATTAACCACTGATCACAGTGATTAATAATGAGCATTGGAGGCTGTGTATGATTTTCCCTATAGTTTGTCCTTCCTTACTCTGAGATCTTGGTTGATATTTAGGTGTAGAAATTGAAGGGAATGATTATTCGAGATAAGCACTACAAACGTACAGAGAGTGAAATTCCTTCCTAGTTGTTGTATAAATTTGTATAAAGACCTAGCAACTCTTGCATCTCATGTGTTCTAAAAATGAGGCTTCAGTGAGACTGAAATAGGGAAAAAATGCTCACTCTATGAAAGAATTAATTTCATCCTTGTGTGAAGGAGGAGAAAAATCAGTTTATAAAACTTGACTGTGCTACACTGCTAGGTAAGTATATTTCTATTAGAAACCAATTTTTTATGTATAGTAAGACCAATGGATGATAGTTACAGTGATTCTCGCAAAGAATATTATTTCAGTATTTGTTTTTTAGAATGTGGTGAAATGCAAAACATTTTCCATTGCTAATATTTCCCCACTTGTATTCAGCAACAAAAAATATTTCTTCATTTTGAAATGTCATTTAATCCTGCTATGTGCAAGTGAGATTTCTCTGTAATTCTGGGAGGTTTTGCTTACCTGATGCTTGGGTAGCAATGAGAGAAAGAAGAACTTGGGGTTGTTGTGACAGGTGTCACTGTGGGGCTGATAGGTATCTGGGCTTTTTCTAGCACAGAATGGACTGAACAGCAGAATATCTGGCCCTCTGCTATCTTTTTGTAGTTGAATTTCCCAATATATTTAGCTCTTGGCTAAAGGAAGCAAAAAAGAGAAGCAGCAGATTGCATTGATACTAAATGGGTGGAAAGAAGAACCTGTTTGGTTGAAAGAGTGGAATTTGTTTTCAGGAATTTCATTCTTTCAGCCAAAATATGCCAGCAGGTATAGCGAAACCATACTTCTTGCTTAGTCAATAGCACAGCTGTCTGTCTACTTACAGTACATTATTTTTATCTTGATCTTTCTGGGTACCAAAACCATATATGGCTTGATCCTTTCTCTACTCGTTATTTGACTATATACAGTCCCCCTGCAGAGCCCAGTGCTTCACCACCACCTGGGCCTGAAAACCTGTCTTTCCCTGTGGACAGACCTGCCTTGGAGTCACCCAAGTTTATGTCTGAAAACAGAAATGTAATGCAGAAGAGTGAGAATAACAGCAAGACACCAGAGCAAGGCAAGACAAAAGCTCAGGTGAGCAAAGCATGAAGCTGTAATAGTGCTAAGGCTGTGAAGACGACCTATCAAGTTAACTATCTAATTGCCTTCTAATTACCAATGAAAATGAAATGTAATGGGCACCTTCACCTTTCTGTTAATTTCTCACTTATGGAAAAAAATGTGAAATCTGAAAACTTAGTGGAGCTTGAATTTGATACCCTCCCAAGATTAGTGACTAAATCCTTGACATCCATGACCTTCAGAAACATTTGTAACAATATTTACTCTGCTACTTTTTTTTTTCCCCGAGTTGTCTTAGAGTAGCATATTAAAGACTAGCTAAAACTGGAGTCCTCTCTCTATTCTGGCAGTAAAAATGCCATCATGTCCTCCTACTGCAACCAAATGTCAGGGAAGGACACCTTAATTCTTATGAGGCTCAGACGATTTTTGTCACCATGGCAATAGCAAGAGGACAGAATGGGCCCTTCTTAAGGGCAAACCCATAGTAATGTCCACTCCAGCTAAAATAGCTCACGCATAAAAGCCCTCCAATCATCCATTTCCAGGTTCCCTGCATAGAAACAATGCTAGAGGAGTGGGTAGGACAGTGTAGATAAAAATAAGTACATGGCAGTTTTTTGTTTCTATATTTGAGAGGTTGGTAGCTCTGCACATACTCGGAACACAGGGAACACTGGGTTGTATTCAAACCAGTTCATGTCATCCACTCATCTTGTTCTTCCCAGAAGCCAAGGGTGCAGTAACTGAGAACTAGCCTGTGCGTGTCAGGTCACTCCTTTCACTGGTGCTCCTGTGCTGCCCTTTCGAAGACCTGTCTTGTAGGACTCTGCTGCCCAGCTTGAAGTATAGTGCCAGCCAGCACATATCTGCAGGAGAAGTTGTGGGCAGACATTGCTTAAGCATAAAATTTTGATGGCTGGCATTTGTTGTTTCAGAAGACAGCAAGACAGGACTTGCATCCCTGTAGTGGGATTCTGTCACATGCATTGCTCTCTTGTTCGTTTTCTCTTTGGGCTGAGAATTCTTTTTGAGCAGTTTTATACTGATTTCCAACATCTTATAGTGCAGATTATTTCAGTGTTGCTTAAAAAGATGCAGACCATAATTTCAATGATGGCTTTTAATAGAATCCATGAGCTTGGAGGTCCTGGGGACCCAGCTCTTAGTCTTATAATTTCCTGGCAGCCCTGATTCTAGCCCAGTTTATACCATGCCTCTAAAGCAGCTTGCCTGGAAAATGTTTGTCTCTGACTTCTGGGCTACTGTCCCCTGCATGGCCCAGAGGCTGCTACTTCCATCCAAAGATCAGGACTTCCTCTTCTCTCTTCTACATCCAGTCTGTCTCCCTCCATCTCCTTGTCCCAAAGCAGTTGTGTGACTTGGGAGAGACTGTTTCCAAATCAAAATTTTCCATTTTGCAGAAATTCCAGGGAATGAGGTTTTTGTTCTAAATTAGAACAAAACAAATTCTCATACACTTAGAATTTGTCACGGGACAAAGAATTTGTTCTACAAAGTAAATATTCCAGTCTATTCTAATAGTCATTAGAAATACTTCAATGCACCAGTTGACTGCAATCAGTTAAATAAAAGAACTTAACTAGTAAATCTGTAAAACAGACCAAATCCCAAATTTGCCATGCCCTCTTATAGCAAAATTTGCATAGAAAATGAAATCTTATTGCTGATAAAGTTATGAGCAGATATGTTTGTCTTTTTTTTTATTATAGGCAATAGCTTCTTTTGAAGCAGATGTGTTAAAAATGCATGAATCCATCAAAAGCATCCACAACGAAAGCAGGTAGGTAAATGCAGTAGTACAGTGACTGAAGACTGGTGGGCAATGCTGCTCCAGTGAAGAGCTAGAAGACAAATTATTTTTCCATACTTTAGAGATTTTGAGATTAAAAAAAAAATCCTATCAAATGGGGATGAATGACAAAAACTCAGCAACAGTTTTGTTCTAATAAGTCAATGTACAATTGCTGCTCCAAATTCATACAAGGGTACCCCAAAACTGGTGCAAAACAACTGCAGTTTCATTGTAAGTCTATGTCCTTACCTCACTCTCTGTTCTCACATGAGAAAATAAAGAGGCATGGTGTTGTGATTTAACCCCAGCCGGCAGCTAGGCCCCACACAGCTGGTCGCTCACTTCCCCCCCACCAGTGGGATGGGGGAGAGAATCAGAAGAGTAAAGTGAGAAAACTCATGGGTTGAGATAAAGACAGTTTAATAGGTAAAGCAAAAGCCATGCATGCAAGCAAAGCAAAACAAGGAATTCATTCACTCCTTCCCATCAGCAGGCAGGTGTTCAGCCATCTCCAGGAAAGCAGGGCTCCATCACACATAACAGTTACTTGGGAAGACAAAAACTGTAACTCCAAATGTCCCCCTCCCCTTCCTTCTTCTTCCCCCAGCTCTATATGCTGAGCATGATGTCACATGCTGCAGAATATCCCTCTGGTCAGCTGGGGTCAGCTGTCCCAGCTGTGTTCCCTCCCAACTTCTTGTGCACTCCCAGCCTTCTTGCTGGTGGGGTGGGGTGAGGAGCAGAAAAGGCCTTGACTCTGTGTAAGCAGTCACTGCTCAGCAGTGACAAAAACATCCCTGTGTTATCAGGATTGTTTCCAGCACAAATCCCAAACATAGCCCCATACTAGCTGCCATGAAGAAAATTAACTCTACCCCAGCCAAAACCAGCACATATAGCAAAGATATTCAGCTTTTGTTTAGATTGGCAATAGTTGAGAGGATATCTGAGAAGCCTGCTCCTGAAATACTGCATCACCCTCTGACCTACAGCTTATCAAGTAGCTGGATGAATGAATCACTTTACTCATGGGAAGCTCTTTGTTCTTATTTGTGGGCCAATTTCCAGCTTTTATGTGCCTGTTCACAGAACCAGGCTCTGAGTTAGTTGAAGGTAGTCAGCATTTTACAGTAAAGACCCATTAAATGCTGTTATAAGGGACCACTGTAATGTTTATTTTAATTTTAAATGGTCTGACTTGCGACCTGTTCAGACAAATCTTGCATAATTCCAGTGAAACTGGTGGGGCTCTTGTCTGGGAGCCAATGAATACCCAAAAGAAAGTGAATCAGATACACTTCTGGATATAACTAAGCGAGGGAGATAACTATTTCAGCTGTGTGATATGAGGCAGTTGGTTTATTACTGTAGTGTTAATAAGCTTTTCTGTCTGTCTCCACCTCAGCTGTGGGGAAGACAAAACTACCCTAACTTCTTAGAGAAATCCCAACTCCAGAACAGAGATATGGGTGGTATTTTTGTCATACTGTGCTCTGAGTAGGTAATTTCTAAATATTCTCTGGTGGCTGTGGGAGGGTAGCACTTCTCATTGCAAAAATCATAGCATCTTTTCAAGGACAAGCGGCCTGTGCAGAAACTACTGGTATCATCAAACAAGCTGCATTGAATACCAGGAGCAAGAAGGAACTCAATCAAAGGGGTAGAGGCTGCTTTTACTCCTTTGTTGCCCAGGGGGAAATGATGGGAATCTTTTGCAGGTCAGGGAGTTGCCATAAGTAGTTAGCTTCTAGACAGAAGGACGGCTATAATGTCTCTCCTGTTGCAGCCACCTTTGTGGGAAAGATAGAACCCCAAGAAGCAAGACTCAGTCCTGGCCACAGTTCCACTCAGCTCTCATCTTTCCTCATCTAGAACGCTCCCATTCTTGCTAATTCCATGGATACAGCCCAGCTTCTGAAATACTGGCCTCTAACCCCAAAGCTGACAAAAATGTCCTGAACTGATGAAGAGAACACAGCAGTGCTGCAGTGTTTGCGCTCTTCTGTGGCTGCATATATTTCTCTCTGTGTGATGCAGCAAAATTTCTATCCTCCTGTGTCCCTGGCAGGTACATGAAGAAGCAGTTCAACAAATGGAAGGACAAAATGCAATTTCTTCACAACTGCCAGGAAGACAAAAGCTGCAAAATAGAGGCAAAGCTCCAAAGCCTGAGAGCAAGCCATGAAAACCTGCAAATGAAGCTTCAGCAAATGAAGCAAGAAGTAAAGGTATAGTAGTAAATATACCAAGAATCTTCACAGCTATGGGCAATTACTGAACACTAATGACTCCTTTTCCTGCAGACCACCACTCTTGATACTATTTCGTGCACCTTCCACTTGTCTGCTCAGTCATCTTAGGTTCTTGTCTTCAGAGAAAGCAGATGGGCTCTTTGCAGCTGTGATCTTCTTGTCATTCTATATGTATTTAGCATCTAGCACAGATATCCATGTCTAGGATGGTTAGATACTACTGCAATGGAAATAATGAGGGTATTCCAATAATAGTGAGAAAATGGTTTCCAACAGAGGCGTTAAATATTTTGTTGCAGTCTTGTCTTTAGAGAAGAATCCTGTGTTGGCCTTGAACAAATAGAATACTCTTTTTGTCATTCCTAATTGTTGTCTTGTACTGGTATGTAATAAAGATCTCTTACAGAAAATATTTTCTTTCTTTTCAATTGTATTGACTCTTGTTCAGTTACAGTATCTCTGAGGTTCTGAAAAGGCCCTTATTTCACAGGGTATACATACATATTTGCCACCTACAGCATTTTTGTAGCATTTTCTGCAGTGCTGTTTTTAGAGTGTTTTTCAGGGTTGGTGAAACGTAGAGAAAAGCCAGACACAACTGCAGTGCACACTTGGTCAGTTTTATGTCACTTGCACATGGAGTCTAGTATGACCTGGCATGTCATACCATCCTGTGTGTACACTGTGACACTGGCCTGTCCACAGCGTGCGGGACTGGCTGCACACACGCAGTTAAGTGTCCAGTGCATGCACAGTTAGCGCAGTGCATCCCACTTACATCAGTCGGAATTCATGCAGTGGATGGTATTTGCCGTCGTAGTTCTGTCTAGAAAATTCCAAATACAATTGTGGCACTGACAACTGACCTGGTTCTGGAATTTCAAATGTTAATAGGTGTGAAGTGTTTGATATGTGTATATTTTTTCCCTTTGATTAATTCTTTTAGAACAATTTTCCTGCAAATTTACTCTTGGAACATTATTATTCCCAATTTTCAATGGCATTTAAAGCATGTAATGTCTACAGATTGGAATTGTGGGAAAAAATGGCCACATAGATTTGTCCAAACTCAAACACAAAGTTTTATTTTATTGCAGGAAAATACTTTATTTGTGAAAAGAATTGGTGTAGTTCACCAGAAATTTAAAAAAAATATATCCTGACCCAAAATTATTTTCCTACCTATTTAGTACTATCAGCAAACCAAATTATCAGTTATTTTCACAATGTAGTTTCTGTGTTTCCTCTATTGTAGGCAATGTTACAGTCATCAGAGCATCCTTTCACACAGTGTCAGAATATGATGCCAAGAAATCCACATGTCCTGCTGGAAAGGAGAATGCAGGATGGGTTAAGTCTTGCCCAAATAAGGTCTACTTCCAGAACATGTGCAGACTGGAAATCTTTGAATCCCCCCAACTCTGCAAATAGAATGCAGCTTTTACAGACACCTGAGGTTCCCACTGCAGTGGACTTTATGTTCTCGGAAGACTCACTGGAGTCAGCATATCTGCAGAGTGACAGACCTTTTATGGGACAGTATAAAAAAGCAAAAGAGAATCAAACATATCTGCCTGAACTGATGGAAAACTCCCTCAGTGGCAACATGAGGAATACAGTTCTTACTCCCACTGCAGTGCAGATACCACCTGATGAGAAGGAAGTCAGTGAGGAAGTTGAACTCCAGCAGCTAGTGATGAAACTGAAGGATGCATTGTCTCTCCAAGCCCAACCAGGTATAAGTTCTCCCAGTTATCTTGACACTGTCTTCTCACCTTCATCCAGTTTACTCTATAATATTGTGCATAATCATTTAACCCTCAGAGGAAACTCAGAATCTTGCCTTTCCCCTTGTAGAAGTACTCCAGCTCTATATTGTAATGTGGAACATATTCCTGTAAGACGGAATATAGCCCTTAATGTTGGACTAATTTGAAACAGGATGAGTCAAAGCGCATAAGAGGAAATCAGTTTCAGCAGTCAATTAAGGAGCAAACTTATCCTGGTGAGGGCACTGGAGGTCTTTTCTGTTGCCACTTCCAAGACACTGTAACTATGACTCTAGTCCCAGGCAGACTTCCAGCAGTACAAAATCCCTTTGTAATCAATGGTCTTACACAGCAGAGCTTTGTTCAACACTTGGGATGCTGCACTTTTGATAATGAGGATGTAATAAGGAGAATGATGGGAAAAGCTGCTGTTTCTACAGAGTTATCTTAAACTAGAGAAAGAGTTTTTCAGGGCTCTGGCACCATCCAAATGGTCTGAAAGACTTAAAATTTGCTCTGCTTTTCAGCTCACCAGTCTGGTTTGCAGCAGCAGTTCTTCTCTGCAGCTGAACATGTTTGCAGATCCTTTTCTGACCTCATCAACCAAGTAACTTCACCAGCTTGTAAATGATGGAAACTACCATTCACCTTACAGCTTCACTGAACTATTGAAGGTAGTTATTGCCATGTCAGACTCTTTAAAGTGTCTCAGATGTTGCATTGTAATAACCCAGCAGAACAGATTACTGCATTTACTGACTTCACCAGGAGCCATTAATACTATTAGAAAACGATGTTCCTTGTCGATGGGTGGTTTCCAGCTCCTGTGCAGTAGATGTTGGCCCAGCTGATAAAAATCAGCACGTCTTCATTAATGTTACACTGGCTTTCACAACTGTCCTGCCCTCTCCTCTCTTCTTACTGCTATATAATCAGTAATGGCTTGTGTTTCAGGAACATTTATTTTTTATGTGAGACTTGGCTTGAGTCAACTGGTTTTAGTGATGTATTTTCTATCACAACACTGTTTCTTAGACTAAAGGAAGGAATAAGTTCTTAACTGTCAGACTTCTCAATACTTGATATTTACATATTCATATTTTTCCAAACTACTGAATTCATATTTAAAGGAAAAGGTGCTTTGGACATTTAAAGGAATTTGAATGCTTTAAAGAGCCTTTCCACTATTGATTAGCTTATATATTAGTATAGAATGGTTAATAAGAATGTAATTTTACCTGCAGCATCTAAAACGTGAGAAAAGTGATTTTTCCTTGGTTACTAGTACTTTGCATTTGATGGAATGTATCTAAAACTTCCGGAGTATTAAAAATACTTATCAAGCCTGTACACACACATACAGGCATACATATGCATGTAAGTAAACATATAAACTGCACAGAGGTTTGTAAACAGATAGATGATTGGCTGTAGGTAGCAGGTTGTAAGCATCTATTAGGCATCAGCAGGGAAACAGGCTGGGATTTGAAGAGAAAGGAAGATATCACTCAAAAGAAACATTGCATGCTGCTTTGATCCATTCATACTATAGTCTAGCTTCATTTCTTATAATAATGGGTGAGTGAAGGCCTTAGAAAGAATTCAGATCATTCTTAGGAGTAATAGATGCTCACTGCTTTCCTTTCATTGCTTCTTGTTTCCTACGTGTTCTTACAGCAGTGCAACTCAGTGAGTTACATTGGTATAGTCTGGGACAATAGTGTCATCAAATGCACATTCTTTTAGTGACAGCAGTTCTGAAGGTTGAGATAATGGGTTAAGATCTGGGATTTTAATGATTTGCATGTTATTATCAGATGCTGTACTTCTTTGGACTGTTAACTATTTCTTAAGTGACAATGTGAACTGATGGCAAATTTACCAAGTGTGATTCCTCAGCAGTGCAGATGATTGCCCATTTCGCTCTAGTTGTTGATATGCCACAGTCAAGTTACTTCGTTGGAATTGTGCTGTATCTCTTGTTGATGACAGCAACAAGGAAACATTTTTTTTCTGATAATGCACAGAAGTATTTTAAAGATCTGAGAAATGTAAATGATTCAGTACCGCTTCAGAGAGAAAAATTATAGATTCAACCACTTACTATCACTGTTCTGCAGGCGGTGCATAAAGAATAGTGAATGAGTATGTGCATGTGGCCTCAAAACCAGTTATGGTTCAAGAACATTTGCATACTTTTAAGGATTTTAGTTGAATCACTGGAACTATACCAGCTTTCCAAGAGGGAAAATACTAGAATTTTTTCTGTAAGTACTACAAAAATAAATTTGGTTTGGGAGAAAGCAAAATATTTTTGGAAGCTTTGGGAGAAAAATCAGGTAAATTACATATTCTGAAGCCTTTTTTCATGTATAATCAAACACGTTTTAGACTGATGTGATTGAAAAGGCCAGTGAAAAGTGCAGTGCTTAAGAAAAGCTGCTCAGCAGAATGCTTAATTTTCCACATGATTTTCCTGGTCTTGTATTTTTCAGAATTAATTATAATCACCAAGATAAAGGGACTGTCTGGCTCATTAAAATGGCTAGAAATCTTGTTTTCTGTTGGTAGCACCTCAGCCACCTTCTTGAAAGCCTTACACTATGGTAGTGATAGTAATGAACATTCCTTGTTCTTTCTGCTGGTTTTGGTCACAGGAGGCCTTAATTACACATACTGCAAACACTCAAGAATCACAGCAACAAATACAGGTATGCAACTGGAAGCCAACAAGCAGTTTATCTCTAGCAAAGGAAGGGTGAAGAGGGTGAAAGTAAAGAAACTAACTGAGGGAGGAGGACCCTAGAAAACAAATATATCACATAAACAGGATATAGTGTGAGACAGAAGCTTAGTAGCTTTTGCAGTATACCAGTGCCAAGAGATACAAACAACTGTCCAAGGAACTTAACCGTTGATTATGGGAAGATATCTATCAGCTTCTGATGAGGCTTTAAATCTCCTTCAAAGTGAGTGCCTCGGAATTAAAATTGGTTGGAAACAGTGACAGCTGACAAATACTGGTTTGGTTGGATGCAACACAGAACAGGTCTGGAGCACAAATTCTTACAAATAGATATTCCTGAACCACCACGAGTTCTTACTTCATAGCAGTGCCTAAAGACTCGAGGAATTGTTTTCCCATGCTAATAAGCAGTTGTTTAGCTGCCAGGTCCCTGTAAGATGAAAGGGACAAAATCCCAAGGCCTTTATTTTGTTGTTACTCAGTTCAGCTGATAATGAAGCAACCTGTCAGACATGTTCATCCCATCCTTCTTCTGACACACTCAGACTGAGAAACAGTAAGCCAGAAACAGCATCTGCAAAAACAATCCTAGCTCACCCCAAGATCTGGCATGAAGTTTACCAGGGAGAGTGGAAGGAGACAATATCCTGTCTTTAACCACAGGGACATTTTGAATTATTCCTGTACAGCAAATCAGCTTGCATCTCATATTCACAGCACTTGGTTTTTTTTAACACAGTCACCCTAGAAGGCCCCAATTCATAGTGAGTGAATCAATAGCAAACATCAGCATCATCTGATTGTGTTTTCATGCCAAATTGTTGAGACCTGGATAAAAGCAAGCAAGGCCTAAATTATATAATAGAATTGAGGTCCAAGACTTTCAGAGAGAAGAAATTGCCTGAGGTAGGAGTTCCTTTAGGAACTTTATCACTTGCAGGTTTACATGTAATTAGTTGGGTACCCTTTTTTATTTCAGCAAAATAACACAGATTGTCTCCTTTACATCAGCAATTTCCAAATGTTCTCCATAGTGTGACCTATGCTAGAGTTTCATCTGTTTTCTCCATCTTTCCTCTATCTACAATCCTTTCCTGCCTATTTCCTCAAAGGGCAAATGATGCTACAGCCTGTAAATTAAGAAGCATGCTGAAGCAGATGAGTGTTGCAAATTTGTTTAAGCTAAACATCAGCTTGGTCCATAGTGCTGTTTCACCATTTCTGTTGCTGTTTGAAGGAAGAAAGCTGCCAGCAGCCCTTTCCTAGGGGATCCTGTTGTCACAAGTGGCACGTATCTAAAGTGGAAACTCTAGCCTCTTCCCAAAGGGGCCTGTAGAAGAGCATCTAAGATAACCAGTACCTGTTCAGATAATCTGTCTGGTTTTACATTTTCTAGAGCTTGAAAAGCATAATGGGAACAGGTAACATCTGGTCTACTGCAATACCAGTCCTGCTTGTTGAGGCATCCAGCCCTTAACATGCTTTTTGTCAGTTGCTGATCTTGATAGCTGTAGGGACCGTGGGTGAAGACTGTGTCTCTTATGTTAATACAAAGCTGTGCACAACAGGGCTTTTAGATATATTAATATAATTTAGATAATTAACAATAGTAGTACAGGAGTGAGCAGATCTGTTGTAACAATGTTCTTGTCTCCCTCCTACATGGTAGCAGAGCACTCTTGTAAGCTGTGGCTGCAGGCAGAGGCAGCTGGGGGAGGGTGTTGCCGAGTACGCTAAACTGTGTGTTCCTATGCTCATCCTGTTTTAGTGTTGCCTCATCTCTTGAACATTTAAATGTTTTGTTGCATGTTTAACTTTAAGCACAAATTCAGTGCCATCGAAGCTGATAGCCCTCTTACAGTTTTTTGTCTGCTTCCGTAAGATCAGGATTTCACCCAATGGGACTATGCTTAAACTGTATTTTGTTCAGGCCCAGCAACCATTTTAAGATTTCATTTACACATTTTTCTACTTGAACCTATTTCTGCAAGTTGATGAACACCCAGCAAATGAGTTTTTCTTTGGGTCTTTGGAAAAAAATCGACCAAATATTGCCACATGCTCACGGAAAGAAACGTTGAATGAGCAACTAAATGTAGTTGCCCTGGAAAGCTGAATTTTGTAGTTGCATTCAGCCAGACAGGCAATGGAAATATTTCATTTCATCAAAGCATCAAATATTACCTGCCCAAAGTTATGTTGCATTAGTTTAATATCAAATTGCCTATTAGAGTTATCTATAACAGTCACAGGAAATTGATTTGTCTACAAACAACCTGCAAACTAAAAAAGAAGCAAATTCAAGTTATATATGAGCATTCTTTTGATTAAGCACTTTAAGTGAGAATGTGTAACATTTTAAGTGGTGGGGTTTTATAATTAAAAATTTAGGGAAAATACTGTAAAAATATCATGTGAAAGTAGACAAAGGAGTTGGTAAAAACTGTTAACCTTTTTATTTTTGCTGGAAAACTGCAAACATTTCTTGAAGGTATTCTTAATATAAAAATATGTACTACTTTTCTTTAGTAGGATGATGTCTTTCAGCAGTGCTTGCTTTGTACAAGTGTACGGCTATGCATACAATAAAACATCGCCATCTTGACTCTAATCGTGTCTTGGAGCCAGTGGAGGTTTTTGGCAACTTCCTGCTCTGCTTCTCTATGTTTTATTGAAGGATCAGTTGTTTTCTGTTTTGGCTCCCAAAAGACAATAGTTTGAATAGGTCACATGCATTGTAAAAAGCCTGACCTACACACAGATTAAAGTAGGCAACTGCTTATAAATCATGCAGTTTATTAAGGAGACTGAATTCACAGGTAATTAAAAAACCCACAAGTCCAAGTTAATCGGAGATACAGTGCTCATAGTTACAGGCCTTCTTCTGCCATGTAAATTAACATCAATGAGGATTAAAACACAAAAATTAAAGAGAAGGAGTTAAAAACTATCTACAAATCAAGATGTTGAACTAAACGTGTCATTTCTTCTTTTTCCCCAGCTCTCCAATGATTCTTCCAAGTAATGTAGATCTACTCTTACGCATGTGGATACTTGTTAAATCTTCAAAGAAGTCTTTCTTCTTTAGAACTGGTGACCTCTGAATATGAGAAAATATCCCTGAAAAGTGACATGAAAATGCATATAAATAATCAATTTCCAAACATCAAAGAGCAGCTGAATACTCAGTTTCCCACATCCATGTTTCCTCCGTCTTTAGCTGCTACTGGTCCCTATTTTATCGGCATTGCCCCCAAACCTCTTGTTTTGGCGATAGCCATATCCCTCCATTTGCAAGTTGACTTTCAGTGACAAGTTACTTTGATCTTTTCCCCCAGTATGGACCTTTTCCTTCAGTCTTCCTATAAAACTCTTCCACTTGTAATTAGCAGACTCAAAGCACTCAACTCTGCCCACAGTCTTACTCACTCACCAGCTTGTGATCAGCCTCCCTGCACAGTGGATGAGATCTCTTGCACTGTTTAGTAGCACATTTGTTATTTCCTTGAGGAACTATGGGGCATTTTCTTTGCAATGACCTCCAAAAGCCAGCAGATTGGCTTTATTTCTTTTAGACACATTTGTCTTCTGAAAAAGTAGCTGGTTAACACGGTACCCGTTTATTTACCAGACCTCAAATGCATAATGCAGCAGCCTTTGCCCCACTACCCTCCCTGGCACCGTGCAGCCCAGCAGAGTTGGGACAGCAAGTTGGGTCTGTCCCTGGCAGTTGGACCAGATGCAAGGGCTGATCAGAGCCCAGTTACCTGCACCTGTGAGGGAGGTGCGCACAGCTGTGGCCGCTCTGAGTGGGAGGTAGCAGGGGGTCTGCTGGGTGAGGAGGAGAAGAGAGGCAGAGAGGGTTTTGTGTTTGTATTCTTCAAGTGTTTATGCTGGGGATGTGCTGTGTGGCTTCTTGAGGAGAGTCGTCTTATACAGCTGCTCTTCAGGAAGATCTGCTGTGAGTACAGAAGCTGTGTTTTCCTTGTGGTTCTTAAGTCTTATTTTGGTTCATTAAAAGTTCTTAAAACTATAATGTATCTAACTCCAGTGTTAAATATATTGGAAATGTTTTTATGAAACCTGCTTTTTCATAGCATTTGGCTTTTGTTAGGGGAAAGGAATGAGCTACTAAAGATATCTTGGCCAGGTAACTGTTACTTGTCCTAGTTTAAAGCTGACTAACGCTTCTCTGCAGGTTATCTAGGGAAGTTGTAATGCTGCTGGTGTAAGTAGGATGTTAGCTGGATGGAGGCAGTTTGTCAGATAACTCATATACAGCTGTTCTGATTTTGTTGTGTTTTTTGTGGATTGTGTAGAGTTTGAAGAGTATCTTCAGATCTGTTTGTAACTACAATCAGGAGCCTGGCAGGACTAGATCAGTTCAGAAAACAGCGTTTGAACCCATGAGCCTGGACCTGGGCTATTCCTACCACTGTCTTGGTGTACACTCAGACTTGTTTCCCAGGAGGGCAAAGTCTGGGGAGCTGTGGAAGTGCTTCTTAGGTGCGATAGAATGGTTCTCTTCAGTACTACCGAGAAGCTTTATCAAGGACTTCATTAGGTTTTTTGGCCTGGAGGACTTTTCTGTTTTTCCTTAGAAAAGCTCAATTCCAATGTGCCAAGTTCAGATCTCTGTCTTGCTCTTCTGATTCAATGTTATGTTTAATGAACTACAGTGAATCTAGCTTACAGATTGCTCCTGACTTATGATCCTTTTTGCAATTTAAAAAAAAAAAAGAAATTGTGAATATTTGAGAGGAATAAGATGAAAAACTTCAGTATGGAGCAATGCAGATATTATCAACAGTTGCAAAAGTAACAGGTTTTTTTGCTTTATAGTAAAAAGTCTTGTTTGTTTGTTTGACTTCTAAAACAAGCCTACCTAGCCATGTAGATGTGAAGTACACAAGGTCATTCAAATGCCATTAGTGCTGCTCTTTGGACTAAGAAAACAAGCTTGTACATCTCTTTACACATAAGAAACGGTAATTCTATTCCTCATCACTTGCTAGGATGCGATTTCTATCTGCAATTATTAACAACTGATTTTTGCTTTCACTGGCAAAACAAGGCAAGTAGGGTCAAGGGTTACAAAGATTAAAACAGCTGGCTTTGTTAAGAAACTGGAAGACTTGGATGAGAGGTTAGATAGCTCCTCCAAAAAATAAAATTTAGGCTGTCACTGCTATAAGCTGGCTGCTACTGACTGATGTTAATCAGTTGTACAGAGAAACCAGATTAACTGATTACAATTCACAAAAAAAGAGGTAAAAGACTAGAGAAGGAGAAGAATCCTTGTTTGCCTTCAAGTGTTAATACTTAGTAGTGTCTTAAAATCTCTCTGTATAGGAGTAAACAAAAGTCAGTATGAATCACAAAACCCATCATTTGATTCTTCAAAATACATCAGACTCAATCTTGACTGGAACAAAAGCTCTTTGTTTAGGAAAATCACAGTGTGACATAGACATAAAGAGCCAGATGGGGGGGGGGAAGGCTAAGGGGGAATTTAGACAGTGACATTCAAAGCTGCAATCCTGAAAACAAAAATTAATCTGGTGCTTTAGTCTGATGGGCATCTCAGTTTGTGATAGTACTACTGCCTCATGTATCTAAAGCTGCATTCTGTTTGCACCTGAAAGTGCATCAGTCTGGTCAGGACTGAGCAACTTGTTGCCTTTGTGATGCCTAAGGCCACTTAGGAACCAGAAAGGGTGTTCTGCACTGCCTGCCATCAGCATATCTCAACGCAGCAAATATCTTCTCAGAGCTATGTGATAGCTCTGAATCTTTGTACAGCAGGATAAGATCCACTCCTTGTTTTTAAAATGCAGATAGCAGTTATTTGGCTCAGAGTTTAGAAACTGTCCCTGCGTATGCAAGTTCTTCAGTCTGAGAGGATTGGTTCAAACACGACTTGTATCTCCTAGCTTAATGGCTAGAATACTCTCTGTAGGTAATGGGGGTGAGGACCTCTCAATTCTTCCTATCTTTCAATACACAAAACATTTTAATGTTTTTGGGCAAGAGCTGGACTGTCCAGTGGTGTAGTCTTCCTGAGGTGGAAGAATCCTGAGTTCAAGTCCCTTTTTTAGAGGCACTCTAATGGGTAACTGCCCAGAGAGGTTCTTCATTATTCCATGGACATGCCCCCCAAACATCTTGATAACTAAGACACTGGTCTTGGAATTGGAGATAAGGGTCTGAATCCATTCAAGCGGAAAGGCCGTTCTGCCTTCTCCCTGTGGGCCCTATGTGCTACACAGTAGGTGATGGCAGCTGCACTTCTACCCCTCCATCAAGTTATAGCACCTGCTCCTTTCTGAAAGTGGACATTCTCAAGGGAAGGATGCATCTGTTGGTAGTGGAATCAGAACTCAAGCTTTGGAAGGGACTAAGATTTAGGAAAAGCTATGCTGTATATTTCTGCTAGGAATGAGGAGGCTAAGTGACATGCTACTTTTTGCAGATCCTGCTGTGAGGTGACAGCTCTCACCTTGCCGCATATGGAGGCACTTTAAGCCTGGGGATTCTGCTCAGGGGCTGGGAACCTGGAGATTAGGGATTGCAGCACTTGATGTCACAGGTTGTGTTCTTCCTCCTGAAGCTCTAGCTGTGTCTGAAAGCCTGCATGCATCCAAGTCCTAGGTCTGTTCCCATTGTGTGTTGGACAAAGTTACCAGTACAGAAATAGGAAATGTCTAGTGGTTGACTACTAGATGGCAAGTAAACATATCCTTACTCTTCTGCCGAAATACTGCTGCTCTCCCCAGCAGCACCAGTGTGACAGCAGTCCTGGGGTGATGTACCTCTCGGAATGAGGAATTCGGAACTAACCTGTCCATGGCACAATAATGGTGAAAATGCTGGTGTGGAAGAATATCTCTGTATGTTCAGTTGCTGAGCTGCCTTCTTTGTTTGAATCCTCCTATGTTTCACTTTCTGCTGCCCCTCCTACCCCACTAAACTGAAACTTCAAAGCTGTCATTAGAGTTCAGGGTATTTAGAGGTCAAATTTTTACTGAGATCACTTTGAACATAAACATAGCTCTGTACTGAATTGGGGGGAGTGGGGGGCAGTTGTGCAGCACTGTCTTCTCTTTCTGTACTATTATCACATAACACAATAAGCCTGCATCTCTTTTCTTTCCTACTAGACTCTAGTTACTGCCCGTGAGACATGTATTAAAGGAGTAGTAACCTTGGTTTCTCCCTGTGAACTGAGAACGTAGAGTAATGATCTTCTGCTCAGCTTCTGCTAGCTGCCTTCTTCCTAGGCCATGGGTTCTGGAGAGCACACAGTCCACATAGATATCCCAGAAGAGCTGAGCCAGGTCCCAGAACAGAGCCCCATGTTTCAAGTTCTCTGATGATTTCAGGAAGATCATGAAGTCCCAAAAGCCACTGACAGAGTCAGAAATGCGAGGCTTCCTCATTTCCAGTAAGACAGCTGAGGAAGATTCCCAACACTGGGGGTCTGCTCGCCCAAGAGCTAGTGGATCAATTTGGTTATGGCAGAGGAAAGGTGTCATGCAGAACGCTCCCACGATAAGCAGAGAGCAGGTGAGTCTCATGTTGTAGTGGATTCTTCCTCTGCTCCCAAGGTCCATTGTATCACTGAAAGGTAACAAAACAAAAAGAAGCTGAAAAACTTTTCAGTTAGATGCAGGAGCAAAGCCCTGGTACCTTCCATGATGTAGAAGGCACTTCAGATGTTGATAATTGTTTCTCTGCTCCTTAAAAATCTGTGTATGCTTTTTTTGCATGTATGAATATAAATACTAGTGGAGTTGCATTACTCTGTGCAGCAGAAGTATGTGTTAAGATTTGTTAATTGTCCTCAAATCCATATGATGAACTCTCTCATCTCGAATTTCATCATACTGAAAGTTTTTTGCCTTTCTTGATTTACAGATCCCTAACCTTTTTCAGTAAAAATCCATTCCTTCTTACAGAGAATTTAAGCCTTTAAGCAGTCTTGCTTTCCTCAAAATTTTATGAGCCTTTTGAAATACTCTGCAGCCTCACAGGGATCTGTGGACAGTGGGTAGAAAACTATTTGTTGAAAGTGTGTTCTAATGAATTAATGGCAGGTTGCAAAATCATCCATTGAACAGGGGTGTTTTACCTGCTAAAATGCAGGACAGCTCTGAAAAGAGGGTATAGGAAAGCCACAGCATAGCAGCTGTGTACAGCATGTATACATGCATATAGAATCATAGAATAGTTTGGTTGGAAGGGACCTTTAAATGTCATCTAGTCCAACCCCCCTGCAGTGAGCAGGGACATCTTCAACTGGGTCAGGTTGCTCAGAGCCCTATCCAATCTGGGCTTGAATGTTTCCAGGGATGGGGCATCTGTCACCTTTCTGGGCAACCTGTGCCAGTGTTTCACCACCCTCATTGTAAAAAACTTCTTCCTTATATCTAGTCTGAATCTACTCTCTTTCAGTTTAAAACCATTACCCCTTGTCCTGTTGCAACAGACCCTGCTCAAATGTCTGTCCCCATCTTTTTTATAAGCCCCCTTTAAGTACTGAAAGGCTGCAATAAGGTCCCCCTGGAGCCTTCTCCAGACTGAACAACCCCAACTATCTCAGCCTCTCTTCATAGGAGAGGTGTTCTATCCCTCTGTTTTTGTGGCCCTCCTCTGGACCCGCTCAAACAGGTCCATGTCTTTCCCGTACTGTTTTATTTATATATATAATCTCTATCTAAAAAGTACAGATGTTTATTGCAGATCACTGTAACACTTGTCTGTTATTAAAATTGTGAAACTTGATAATTAGCAGCTGCAGTTGGAGAAATACTGAGAATGATAACCTTTTGGGGACAGAAAGCCCAGGTGTCTCCATCAGATTTCATTTCTGGTACATGCTTCTATTGTGCATTTTCTAACATGTTTCTGGTATTTCCAGTGTTACATTTGTGATACACATTTCTAATGTGTAACAGGTTTGGGGGTTGTTTTTAGTGTAGCTCATGGCATATGGAGAACCTCCCATTTGTGGAAGTCTGCAACATCTGAGAGCTTTTAGGACAAACAATTCTGTTTAATGTGTGTGCTGATCTGTTGAGTATTCACGCTTTTATGTTTTCTGTTTGATTGTTGGAGGGCGTTGCGGGGAAGAAGCTACCGTTCTTGATGAGCTTAACTTAATAATCAACTGGCTTTTTGCATAGAAATCCTCTTCCATGAGTGACCATCAAGAGCACAAGCAATGTTTCTCTGCTATGTGAAGAAAAATGACAAAGGCAGGATAAGTTTGTGCAGACAGATTGTGTGTGAAAAGTAGCCCAGCCACAACCAGTGTGCAAGACCAGGGAAGGGTTAGGCTGCTTCGTGGAACACACTTCCTTGTAGAGCTAAAGGACTCTTCAGAGACTTCAGTTCTGGTGGTGATATTTTTACCTAGCCTCCTATCTGGCTACCCAGTTAGGTTCCGGGAACACTTTGGAGGTATGCAGACTTTACTCTCCAACTTTTTACGGTTACTTTTTAATCTGAGTTGGAATCTTAGGAGGAGGATTGGCTTGACAGCCTTGGGTCTGAACCTTGCATTTAATGAATAAAGAGGGACAGCGCACTCTTCCCACACTGCTCTGCCTAGTGGCATGTCACTTATGACAGTGGTGGCAGTAATGGGGTTGTCCTCATGCGGCTCCCAAGATCTCCAGAAGCATCATTCTTCTGTTCCCTACTGCACAAGGTAGGCTTTGATTGCTTTCTCAGAAGCAAAACCGAAGACATCTGAGTCACTACTCCATTCTTACTTGTTTGTGCATCAGAGCCTTTCCACTGGTCAGCAGACACCTGTGCATATATGGCATATGTGCTGTGCAATATGCACATATCTATCTGTTTACTGAGACTTTTCCAAGGGATAACTTTGGGATAAAGGATAAGGGATAAACTTTGTTTATCAAGCTTCTAGTTTTCAAAACAACTTGGCAATCTTGGATATGATCATGGGGAGAAAAAAAACCCAAAACACAACACCCAACAACAACAGACAGTTCAAACAAAGGAGTAATACTAGAATTGGCTTATAAGGATGGTTCTGTCACTTGGACAGGGGCCATCTGGTTTGCAGGGCTTAACAATTGAACTGGTTGCTTTGCTTTCTCTGCTCCCCAGCCCCTTCGGAAACTTTCCAAGTTACAAAACTGGGTAAGACAAGGACCAGGGTTCTGGGGCTGTGGGAGGTGTGAGCAAAGGGACTGCCCTGGGTGGGGAGCTGGCAGGGCATTAACGTGAGGGTGGGTGCCATTCCAGGTGCAGTGCGAATGGCATCGGTCAGGGCCAGTATCCAAGACCACTAGTCCTCACGGTCTGGTCAAACTCGGGCAGCATTTTGCCGTTAGTCTTCTACAACGTTTAGGATTTTTTTTTTT
>VZTL01024474.1:0-10248 GCA_013400535.1 Scopus umbretta | reverse complement strand
CGGGGGGCCAGCCTGGCCGCGGCGTTGCCCCTGGCCGAGGGGAAGCTGCGCGCAGCGGCGGTGGCGGAGTAGCGGCGCCGGGCAAGGCGGCAGCCCGCCCCTTGCCCCCTCTCCTAGCAGGGCTGCGTCGGGAGGGCCGAGGGCGAAAAGCGAGTCCCCACCTTGGAGCTCGAGCTGTCCGGGCCTGCCCCAGCCTCCAGGTGTCCTGCTCGCTGTGCCTGGCTGCTGGAGGTCCCCCCGCCCCAGAGCAGGCGTCTGTGTGGTACAGCCAGAGCTATTTGCTGGCTAGGGCTCGGGCCGTACAGCAGCAGCAAGTCCAGCTCTCCTGGGAACTGAAGCAGAGACCCAGAGAAGAGCAGGTTCCGAGAAGAAAGCCAGTAAAGGCTTTAACGGCAGCACTGGGGCTGAGCTACTCACTGCAGCTCAATTCGCACAACTTTACCTAAAGGAGAGCTGCCTTGGAGGGCTGCGTGCTCTCCCAAAGGAGCGAGCCCCGGCTGCGTTTTCCCTCGTGAAAAAAAGAATAATGGTGTGGTCCGTTATTGTTGCATTTCTTCTCCGTGAGGTTCTCAGCTGCAACCCCTTTGAACAGCTGCAAAACCTCTGTACACCTTAGGTAAATAGGCCAAGCTAGCAGTCCTTGTGCCACAGCAGGGGGAAGCCTCTCGTTGTGTGTAGGATCTCCAAGGTTCCTTCTCTGTGGTATCAAATACAGGATATTCCAGTAGACTTCCTTCTCCCTGGTTCTAAGGCTAAAATGATCCTTAAGTGTTTTGGGGGTTTTTTGTTTTGTTTTTAAAGTTTGCTCTGTAGGAGTTGATTCAGGGCCCCCTGTGTGCTATCTGGAGCCCCCTGGCAAGTGAGTAACCACAGTGCTTCTCCTGGCCTCTGTGTCTGGGGGTTGGACTGGGTGAGGGAGAGAAGGAAAGTGTGCCTGTAGACACGGGTGTTGTGATGTGATCTAAAGACAGTTCCTGGGTAGAAAAGGCTCTGCGGCCACTTGTGTCTGTGGTTGGCCCAAGTGCAGGAGGCCAGGCCAGAGCAGGACTAAGATGCCGTAGGAGTGGTTTTTTGGCCGTCGCTGGGTCTGTGGTGCAGTGCTCTAAGCACTCTGCCCCATGCTGTTAAGTGCAGAGCAAAAGGCTGCAACTGGAAAGGAAAAGGCAAAATGTTTCCTGTGAGTTGATACGTTTCTGCCAACCTGGAACCTTTCTGGATTCATTGTTAAGAAGTGAGTTTATTTAATTGAGTCCTCTTCTGGGGAGCACTTTATCTGGTATTGGATCAAGAACGACATTGGTTTCATTCCACTCGGAATCCTTCTGGTAGACCCAAGGGTGCTGAACCAGGGGTTCTCAGGGAAATGAGAGCCGCTGCTCAAGGGAAATACTGCTGCGGATAAAATATTTGGCTCCACAAATACTTCCTGAGCCTACGATGTTCTGTTCCCTCTGAACCAGAGCACTCGCATTCTATTTCTGGAAAAGAGGTTTTTGGTAATTGAATTCATCACCTCAGTCTCCTAGTGGAGAAGAAACACAGAAGGATTGGCCATCTCGCTCAGTTCCGCATACTCTCCCTCAGTAAAGCTTTCTGTGCCCTTTTTAGGCTATCAGTAATCTCTCTTTCATTGCACTGCGTGATGTATTCCCCTGACAGCCAGTGTTCACATCTTCAGTGGGTCTCCATATCTTCTGACTGAATTTAATTCAGATGGGCTGTAGCTCATATCCAGCGTCATTTGCAAAAGGATGTCTTTATCAAGAAAATTTGATCCCATAAATCACAGGTAAGAGAGAGATTTCAAATCATATAACACTACAGAAGTGATGTTATTTCTACCAGAAAAATATCAAAATAAAATATAAGCAAATGTTAAAATGATCATGCTACAGGAACAGGGCATGGGAAGAGAGTAAAGTAGGAGCCTGTCTCATTGGTACTTGTATTTTGAATAAAGGCATAAACAACTATGTGTAGAGTTGCTTCCTTCCTGCATTTGCTCCCAGCAAACCCTCTGATGTGGTTTAATGTTAGCAGTTAACAGGCAATGGCTTACGGTTGCTTAAGCTAAGTAAGCATTTACAAATTAAAAAAAAAAAAAATCAGCATTTACAAATTTAAAAAAAAAAATAAATCGGCACCGAGACTGAGACAGCAATGTGTGATGGTACATAGAGCTTGCCTGTTACTTCCATAAGCAGCCACACCTGCATCCAGTCCTAAGCTTTGTAGAATGATTTGCATGATGAAAAGGACCTGTTTAAGCCTTCATCAAAAAAATGCTTTAAAGGTATATACTTAGCTGAAAGTTTCTGTTTTGTTGAATTGGGTTCCAAATTATCCCAGCTTTTTGTGCAACCTGGTGAAGTGACAGCAAAGGCAAAACTTGTGAAGCTCAGAGGGGGGGGGGAAACCCAAAGGTCTGTTAATTTTTAAATTCCTAGTACATGGCAGAGACTTGATTTTTCTTCAAAATCCACAAAGGCAAAGTGGAGAATCTAACGCTCATCTATGCCTTTTCAAATTCTCTTTTAAGCGGGAGATTAAACTGTGCTTAAAATTGGCTCCCTGACAAATATACCTAAGAGCTACTTGGAAATGAAATACTTATGCTTGATCCAAAGTCTGTTTGTGGATATTTTTTATTAATTTCTAAAATGATATTTAGAGGGCTTTAAGTCAGGACTCTGAGTGGACTCAGAGTTACACTACTGCCTAATAGAGAACAATGAAAGCCTCTGAATGCACAACTTGTTTGAAAAGTAGAATATCTGTTTCAGAAAAATTAATTTTAGCTAGGAAATCATATAGGATCGTGAGCAGTCTGTATCCTATTAGCAGGAGACTGATGTTTTATAAGTGAAAACAGGGGCAAAATGGAAAAAAAATCTTCACCAAATGATTTGATGGCACCCATCCAGGATGGCTTGTGTAACCCTTAATAAGTAGTCTATATCAAAGTATTGGTATCAAAACACTTTTTTTTTTTTAATGCTTTTGATGTTAAGTCTTCTGATTTTTCCAATATCCACCCCCCTCCTCCCTCTGGTGGATTGAATCTGCAGTCACAAAGTCTTTGATGACCCTGCACTGCTCTAAACAATCCTCTGCATCTATGCTCTGTTGAAATGGCCAGCAGGAAAGTTGGTGGATATGATGTGACACTTAACTAGTTCTAACCAGTAGAAAGCTGTAGTTACTTGAACATAAAAGTCTTCAGTGGTATACGCTATAGGTGATGACCTGAAACATCTCCATGGAGCTAGCAGACATGACATGGGGCAGGCAGGAAACCAGTGTATTTCTGGGCCAGGAGCTGGAGCACCATGGGACGCACTAGGATGTCTCTGGCCTGAGCCTTCTCAAGTGGACTCAAGCCCCTGATGGCCTACACAGGCTTTGTGGTGCTTTGCCGCTGCTGTTTTCCTCTGCCAGGACATACTTCTGCGCTCTGTTGGATTTCATGGAGTTCAAGAAGTGTTGGTGAAAACAGTCCTCTGGAGGTCTGTAGTTCAAACTTCTGCTTGAAGCAACACTAGGTGAAGTCAGCTGTGGCTGGACTCCTGGTGGCAATTTTTTTCCTACAGTGTCTAGGTTGAGTTTCCTAATTTGTGGCTATTGCTCCCTGTATGTCTACCAAGAAGAATTTGGCTCTGTTATCTCTGCAATTACTCGAAGGGAGGTTATAGGTGTTTTCTAACATAGCTGCCTCTTTACCAGGCCTGACAAGCCAAGTTATCTCAGCCTGTCTTCATGAGGTAGCAGGAGCCCACCTTGGTTGCTCTCTGTTTGGCCCCGTGAGAACATATGACACCACCATTGTCAAAGGGTTCAGTATCTCACCTGACAGAGCTTGTTAGCTTCTGTGACTTGCCACCTTCTTTAGCTAAACCGTAGCCAGTTATAAGTTGCAATATTCTGGTATTTCTTTCCTGATGCATGCTCTATCTAGCTATTCTCCTTGCCTATAATTTTAGCGATGTTTTCATTGCTGTTAAGTCCTACCTTTAAAGCTGCCCAGAATGTACAGTCTAGTTTCTTGATGAATTTCTAGATCCCTTGAATACATAGATTTTTGTGACACTTAAGTTTAGAACACAGCTTGAGTTATAAGCCAGTGTTTGTGGTATTTGTTGCAATACCGCTGGGCTTTGCCAGTTGCTACTAACTGGTAACTGCTTGTGTACTCCGAGAAACGTGTGGACAGATCTTCACTGTGAGCTGGTGCTGCAGTCAGTCTCTCACATAAGAAAACCAGGCTAAAGCCATCTAAGTTTTTACAGGATTTCTACTTCTTAATCTCTTCTAGATAAAGCTGATGTTAGTCAATTATTTGTGTGACATGCAAGCCCTGCAGTGTGTTTTGTTTCTTTCCCCACTTGCCATCAAATGGGTCATATTCCTGTTCTGGTTTTCCTACTGTGTGGCAGATCTCTAGATCTTGGCACTTAGAGGTTTACTTGTTGCTAGATCTTCTCATCCTGTTTTGGCAGTGTGTAGGGACGTTGTTTGTTAAGGCATTTTGAATCACCAGTATATTTTGGCCTTAGTGTAAATGGGTTGAGTTTGCGTTCTTTTATCTCCACAGGTTTCTGCTTCCACTAGAAGGAACGGTGGCTCCTTATTGGAAGAGACCTGTCTTCCTTTAATACAGTTTTCCTGTCTCTCATTGTCTACTAGCTGTCCTGTGTGAGCAACTCTGTCACCAGGGGCATATTTGGAGTGTTTTGCCAAAAATAAATTTCGGTGCCATGTCAGAAGTTTGAAGTGGCTTCATCGTTGACATTGATTTAAATTAATTTGTGAAAGAGGTAACATTTCTGTGGCAAATGTATTTAACACAGCCTTTGAAAAGACATTTGGAGCAGGTATTTTACAAGTGCAAAGTAAGCAATGTTGGTTAGAAAATGAATATCTATTTTTTGAAAATGTAATTTGGTGACACTATAAATGCAAATTACCTCTGAAGAATGTGACTATGAACCTCCCATATTTCTATCCAGACTGCAACATTCCAATAAAATAATTTAAAAAAACCCAAACTAATTAATATAGTACATTAAAAGTTAACTGTTTGTGTGCCATAGGCAGGTTGTCTCACTCTAACCATTCCGTGCAGTTCTTAGCTTTTGATTAATTGTAATGGCATCCAGGATATTTGTATCCAGACAACTATTATGTTTTGAATTAAGGGATTCATTGCCATTTGGGTGCTGCACTGATACCTCCATGCTCGGGAATAAAGTCATTGAGTCTTCCTGATCTCCACCCCCCAGCCCTTCCTCGAGTACAGGCAGGCAATAAAGAAACCCTGCTGGCCTTCAGGCACCCCGGGCAGAAGCGAGAGCGGCCCTGGGTACGGCACAGTTAAAGGAGCATGAAGCATGCTTTCGTAAAACTGCCGTTAACATCGAAGCCAGCAAAGCTGTTGCGGGATCAGTTTCTCCTAGTGTGTAACAGCCAAATCTTCTGGGGAAGAAAACCACTTTCACAGTGTGTCCTTTCTTCGGAGGCGAGTAGGGTTGTCATGTGGCCTCTCCTGCCTTTTCTTGCTCTAAGGGGGTTTCCTCCCTGCAGCTCCTGGGAGAAAAGGGTGTCTGGGCGTGCTTGCCTCCGGGCAGCTTCTGTGCCACGCCAGCGGGCCAGCCAGGGCAGTGTGCCGGCCCTGCCACTGCCACCCTCGCCCCGCCGCCCAAGCACTCCCCTGGCAGCCAGGACCCGGTGCCTGGAGCCTGCAGGTTCAGATCTGAAGCCGTTTGGGGAAACTAGTCTGCAAGAATAAATTGGAGGGAGGGGGCAGCAAATTATTTAGGGCCAAGAAATGAGTCACAGGAGGCTCTGTAATGAGGATATTCCGTCTCCTGTGAAAGGGATGGACTTGTGGGATCTTCAGCTTTTGTTAGTTACCTGCTGGTTCCTCAGATAGTCCAGCAAACAATCTGCTTCTTTGTATGTTCTGCTGCTAGTTCTGGCTGAAGGTTCCTTGGTGCTCATAAAGTACTTCTGTCTCGCTAAACCAGAGATGCGAGGCCTTATACGTACACTAATGCTCCACTGTTGTCAGAGGAAAATGGCTGTTTCCATGTAAAATCTGATTAGAAGTATTGAAATGTTGTCATGTGTAACTTATTGGCAGGGAAATTTGCCGCCTTGAATGATTTTTTCCAAGGGAAGCAGTACAAGCTCTGCTATTTAGTACACTTAGACCAGACAAAACCCACACATTTTCAGTAAGGAACAGTGTGACAGAGGCAGATAGAACATTGATTTATATATTTTTTTTTTTTAATTTATTCTTTAATAGCTTAGACCACTCAGCCTTTGAACACCTCATTTTTATTTCACAAATGTACCCTTTGAAATCTGTTCTCAAAGGAGATGCTACAAAGGTGATGCGAGAGTGGAAATTCTATGTAGTAAGTTTATCTTTAAATCACAGTGTCTGGAGAGACTGTAGTTTGATTTAACAAGGTCCTTTTTCTCCTATTCTTAATTAGGCATGCCTAAAGAGCAGCACATCTCATGAAGAACTGTAATATTTTTTTTTTTAATGCCTGTGCAAGGGATTGTCATAAATGTACCAGCCAAGCAGCTCTGCCTAAAATCAGAGCTCCCTGGGCTAGGTGCTAAAGGTCACCCTTGAGTAAGACAGTTCCTCTCCTAGAGATCTTATGCTTGAAGTAAAAAAAATATCCAGCAAAATCGGAGGCCTGTCAGGGCCTCTGATCCAACAGGACACAGTCAGGATCCTGCTATGTAAGGGAATTGTTTCTTTCTTCCTGCGAATGAGGCAGTTCTGAGTCTTGAGTTCAGGGCCTCCTCATTAAACAAAGGAGAACTTAAAATCTTTAATTTCCTGAAGCTTTTCAGTGAACGCTGGAGGGCATTGTAATAGTTCCAGTTTCTTGGAACTGCTTTCTCATTACGCAGAAATCCCAGTCAAGCATGCGTTGTCTGTAAACTATGTTAACAATATCTGTAAGAGTAACTTCATAATGGAGCAGGTCTTGCAATAGCAATACAGAGGTCAAATGTCCCTGAAAGGAAATAGGGGAGAAATGATTGACTCCAAGGCAAACAGGCTTGTACTTTGCATCCATCCGATTTCATTGTTGTGCCACCCTTACTTAGAGAGGGGCATGTTGACAAGGGAATAGGTCTGGGGAGGAAATGGATGGTCGGAATATGTCAAATGCCTATATGAATGGAGCACGGAGGCTTAGGCTGTGGTCCTTGTATTAGAAAAGTTACTTGAGCTTTCTCTTTGAAAGTGCTGGCTGAGACCGCTTAACGCGACCGGGAGCACTGCGGCAGCAAGTTCTGTAGAGTCATTCTCTAACCGCATCGTTACTGGTGTGTGTTGGAGCAAACTAGACTGCTATAAATCATGTTTTGGGAAGAGGTCCTTGTCAGGAAGATAAACGTCTCTGTTTCCATAGGCTGAGGCGGCGAGCGGAAGCATGCTTTGTGTGACTGCACTAAGGCTGATGTTCAGGCTTTGCCAAACCTAAGTGCTATAGGCAGCTGGAGCTATAAGCGTCCATAATGCTGCTGCCGCGCAGCTCGGCGCGCTGACCTGTGGAAAAACAGGGTGGATGTTGTGCCAGCGCCATCTGGGCTCTTCCTTTGGCTGACAGCAAAAAGTGCCATCCAGCACAGCTCCCATCGCCTTTGGGCAAGGGCCTTTAGGACATCGTCCATGGCAAGTCAAAGCCACGGGGTCCCAGGAAAATCAGTCTCTGCTGCTGGTGCCATTTTCTTCTGTAACCCCTTGGTGAGGGGACTTCCACTTGAGCAGTTCCGTAGCTTGGCAGCCCCACGGAACAAGCTGACCTGGCAGGCCAGGAAGCAGAGCGTCGGTCGCGCCAGGGAGCACCACAGGTTTGCTGTCTGAGCTCCTCTGTGGCAGCCTGGAGACAGGGAGGGCTCTCGCAGAGAGTCGCCGGGTCCCGCTCTGCGCCCTGCCTCGGGGAGGCGCTGGCACCTTGGCAGCAGCGAGGGAAGGAAGCAGTGGCTGGGAGCACCTCAGGGGACCTTGCCCGGGTGTGCGCTCATACGGAGCGGCTGGGTGGGGAAGAGGGCTGGCTTCTCTCTTGGGCAAGAAAATGCCTCCGCTGTTACAAGTCCTGCGAGTTCATTGGTTGTGCTGCAGCTCCAGAAGGCATCCAGGTGCCCTGTCGCCTGGATTAGACACTAGGGGTAGATCTGTTCAGTTTTCTGGAATACTAAATGCTCCGTTCTGGGAGCAAGTAAAGCTTTCATGTAACTAGTTAGGAGTGTTTCACTGTTCTGTGAATCCGTAGCATCCTAAGGAATACATGTGTTGAAGAGTTTCCGCTAAAGAGTGGATACGTAGTAGATATTTAAAACCTCAATCTTGACAGTCCAAAGGCCCAATCTATTGAAAACTGTCCTGAATTAATAAGGTCAGTGATTATTCTGTTCCAAGGCAAACTGTCAAATTTGGATCTAATGTGCAAGGGCAACATGCATAAGGATATTGACTCTTGTTTCCATATAACCATGAATATGCACAAAATACTTCCAAAGGAATCAAATGGGACAACTCGGAACCGTCAGTTGTTAGCCCCGTGCTTCTTGCAATTGATGTGGGAGCGAGTTTAGCACAGCTGCCATGAAGTTACCATTTTTTAACTTCTACTTTCTCTTAAAGCTTACACAAATAGCACTTGGTTCGAGGTAGCTAGACACTTCTCATTCTTGAGGGAAAAAGAAGAAAAAAAAAAAAAACCAAACAGTCATCATCTTAGCTGGAGGTAGGAAACCAGTCAAAAGTACTGTTTGCTTGTGTCATTATTTCACTGGACACTGTCCAGCTTAGACTGCGGAGAAGCAGCGCCTGTTTATCTGTGGGAACACTTGCTGCAGAAGAGGGGGATACTGATGTTATGGAACCACAGCGTGGTACCAGTCCCTAATGAAGTGCATCATACGCACTTGGTGTTCAGTTAAAAGCACGGCTTTAATAACATGCACTTCTCTCTGAACTTCGAGTATCTGCAGGACTTCAAGCAGTAGACAAAGCCATAGGTAGAAGCTATTGCTTCACAGTCCCAAAAGCAAATTGTGAGCTTGTAGTACTTGGTCTGAGGAAATCTGTCGATGTGTTCGTGTATTATAGTTGGAGGCATTTTTTAAGTGGTGCAGTGTTGTGCTTATGAAGTCTGAGACCTGGACTTGGACCAGGAGAGCTGTTCCGGTGTCTGCCTCTCCACAGCTCAGTGTCCCATAGCAGCGCGTAGCCTAAAGGGGACCAATTCCCGGGTCAGCGCTTCAGACTGAACCCAGCCCTTGGCGGGGGGACACGCTACAGGGAGACCAAGGCATCGGTTAAGTCAATGCTGAGAGCAGCAGCTTCCCCCTGGCTTGTACGGCGGAGGCTGGGCACGCTGCGGCCTGGATGCAAGAGCAGGTAAAAACCAGCGTCAGTTCCTTCGTGCTTTGAGTTACCAGCCTGGCGGGGAAATTCTTGTCCAGGCTCCGAAAGTGCCACGCTAAAGCATGGCCCGTTACGCTAGTAGTGGTAAAGAGGAGTAGTGGTAAAGGTTCTTTTAGTAAGAACAAATAGACTGACACTCGATTACTGGGTTTCTACAAACCGGAGCATTCTGAATTACGCTACTTTCAGCAGTTTGTGGTTGCCCAGAAACAGTATGTTTTAAGCGGGCGCCTGTGCTGGTCTGACGTGGAGTCCTTGTACCTGCCTAGAGGCCGTATGTCCTCTTGCGTTACACGCTTCCATTAAATACCTTACTCGACAAACCTACAAAAATGTGAAGATGTGCTGCTGTGCTCGCTAAGTTCTGAACAATAAATAGCTGAACTGAATTATGGTATGTGCAGCTTTAAGATAATGTTCTTGTGACCTTTTGCTTTCAATAGTGTCGGTTTGAGCATCACTGCTACTAAAATTCCTGGTTACTTCTTTTTTTCCTCAAGCTTTCTGAGGACACTTAAACGGTCCCTATGGTATTTCTGACGGATAATGCATGTTAAATTAATTTTTTCAGCTCTTGTGGGTAGGAATCCGTAGTAAGCGCGTTTGGAACCAAAGAGGGTTTGGGGGTTCGTACAACACGACTCGCTGTTGCGTTGTGTTGTCACTCTTCAGGATTTCGTGCTGTAATTGTGACAGTTTTCAAAAACAACTTTAAGAATTTTTCTCATAAAATCGAAAAGCAGATACACATCTACCTGTGCTTTGCTTTTGTATTCATATACTGC
>VZTL01024473.1:8113-22141 GCA_013400535.1 Scopus umbretta | reverse complement strand
ACTCTATGATTCTATGATTATTACCAAGTAATATCCTTCTCTTACAGCAACTCTTTTTCCTCGCTGTGTACATGTGCACACAAAGGAAAATGGACATTTTCTGCCCGCAATACAGATGCTATGGATTCTATTTTAAAACCTCTAAAGAGAACTCATCGCACAGAGGCTCCCAGAGCCAGCATACAAAACCCATCTGAAGGGAAAGGTACCATCTGTAATATTAACATGTTTCCAGACAGTCAAACAGATTTTTCTTTAATATAGGTTTATTCCCTTGTAAAAAGCTTGAATTATTCAAATAAAACACGATGAAAGTAAATTTGTTCATACTTCCAGATTTTTTGGTTGGTTGGTTTTGGAAGGACAATACATTATGTCAACTGCTTAACAGCTTATTGATAGCCAACAGTTCATATACTAACATTTCTACTATATCAATTCTCAGAAAATTTAATGCTTCATGGATTCTGCACATGAAGAAGGGTTCAAAAGCACATTAGGTAGACTTTGAAAGCTTTAGTTACAATACAAAATGGTCAAATGCCTTTGACAAAATGACTGGGGAGTGGTATCACTGAGACTTTCACATAGTTTTCATTAAAAAAAAGCAGCTCATTATTGGCCATTGTTCCTTAAGTTCTTGTAATTCTGGTATTATCTAGCCAGAGTAGACACAAGTTTAGAAATTGCTTCTTATGCAGTACTCCAGCTAGCAATTGTTCCAAATGTGACCAGACAGAAGTGTTACCTGTATTTCTGGAGTAGACAAAATACAGGTTACATCAGTATCAGAAGGACAACTCCAGCCTGAAGGCATTATAACTGAAGGTAAGAGAATACAGAGTTTGAACAAACGTGTATGTCCTGGTTTCAGCTGTTGACACTAGTCAATGGAAGCAACCACCGGCTGGCTGGAAACATACCCTGTGCCCCATGCCACTGCCCAGAACACTATCCTGGGCCTTGAAAAGCAGGTGTTATGGCGGCATGGCACCCCAGAAAGAATCAAGTCAGGCAATGGGACTCATTTCCGAAACAACCTCATAGACACCTGGGCCAAAGAGCACGGCATTGAGTGGATATATCACATCCCCTATCATGCACCAGCCTCCGGGAAAATTGAACGGTACAATGGACTGTTAAAGATTACCCTGAGAGCAATGGGTGGTGGGACATTCAAACACTGGGATACACATTTAGCCAAAGCCACCTGGTTAGTCAACACTAGAGGATCCACTAATCGAGCTGGCCCTGCCCAATCAATGCTTTTACATAGTGTAGAANCTGCCAGGGGCACAAGAAGCTGGGAGGGAATGCAGGCAGGACAGCTGATCCCAATTAGCCTCAGGGCTATTCCATACCACCTGATGTCAAGCTCAGTATATAAACTGGGGGAGTTGGCCAGGGGAGGGAGTGATTGCTGCTTGGGGGCAGGCTGGGTGTGGGGTGGTGAGCAATTGCATTGTGTATCACTTGTTTCGTATATTCTGTTGTTATTATTATTTGTGGTGCTTGGTTGCCGATCAGGGTTAAACCACAACAGTCCTTTTTGGTGCCCAACGTGGGGCTGTGTTTCCACCCCTGGGGCAGTCAATTCCAGGTGTACTGGATGCCCCTCCACATGAAAGCAAACTGTGGTCTTTCTCTGCTGTCTGATTAAACTGCCTTTATCTCAACCCACAGGTTTTAGGGTTTGTGGTTTTGTTTTTTTTTCCCTCCCTGATTCTCTCCCCCATTCCACTGGGGTAGGGGAAGGGTGAGCGAGCGGCTGTGTGGTGCTTGGTTGCCGATCAGGGTTAAACCACAACAGTGTATCGCTTGAGTCACTTGTATCTCAACTTGGAACACGAACAAAACAGTGCTTACTGCATGTAAGAGAAATAGGGCTTAGAAAAGCAGAACTCAACTAAGATCACTACAGCAATTTCAGACAGCTGCATTTGGCTATATATTTAGACCTGGTAAACTGTAAGGGAAGAGGAAGTTATCCTGTCAGAAATTCCTTCAACTATTTCACTTCCCAACACCAAAGACGCTGTAAAAAATGCATACTGACACTTACAGCTCACACAAGAAGAATTAAAGCATCAGGAATTAAAACTCAAAAATTAGTCCTGGAGAAGCTGCAGGTGCCAAACTGCTACGTACAGACTGAGGGGATGTAATATTTTAAAATTAAAGACTGTCATGCATCATCTACAAGGAGATAAGAGGAGAAATATACAGCTAACTTGAAAACAATACTCAAACATCAGCAAAAAGATAACCACAACCTAGATTACGATAGTTTTGTTAACCTTTTCATGCCATTTCAATAGAGATAATATGCCACTAACAGAAGCCATCAAACCTAGGGAGCTAAAAGCTTTTTGAAGTTATTCTGTTCTCTCTCCCATTCTTATTCCTTAATTTTGTCTACAACATTACTTCTAGCCATTTCTTAAAAGTTTGTGCACTATTTCAGAACAGTATCTCCACCTCTACTGGTCAAAGGGATGGAAGAAATGTCAACTGAAGAAACACCAGTAGCATGCTTGTTTTGCTTCTTTCCTCTCTCTGCACTCACCTGGGAAGCGATGGACTGCACTCTAAGCAGCAACCTTCATGAAAACTTACAGCTATTACTTAGGAACTGACAGCAATGGAATGAAATACATTCCCATGAAATACAGAAGACAGCCTCTCAACAGCACGTTTTCAATATAAGAACATAATTTTGTTTCATGTGATCACCCCAAGCCTTCTGTGCAAAACTCCAAAGTAGATGCAAACTTGATGCAATCTTACATAAGTCCAGCATTCTCTTAAGATTTAGATATTCAGTTTAGGTGGCTTTTGGGGTTTTGGTGAAGTTCTTTTGTTTGTTTTTTAAACTCTGATTTCCTCAAAGCAATCTGAATCATCAAACATATAAATTAAATTTAAATATTCATCTGACAGTGGAGGTCTGATTTTTTGCCCTCTACACAAATGTTGTGATTTAATGTAAGATACCCCTGATAGCTTTGAATAAGAACGCTTCTGGGTTTTGTGCACAAACTATTCCTGCTGGCACATGACTTCAGCGCGCTTTACAACACTTACTGATCATGTATGTTACATTTAGGTAAAGAAACAGCTAGTGTACGGATATTTATCAAGCTTTGGAGTGAGATAAGCAGCAAATAGTCCTTAATGCCAAAAGTAGCTCTTCATATGTACAGAAGCAGTGCTTTGCATTGCACACCAAATGTCATACCTACTCTTAAACTTCAGTGCATTCATTCTGTCTAAAGCTCATTTTCTACTGGCATTTCTTCTTTGTGTCTCTAAGTCAAGCATTTAGCGCTTATGGTTGTAAAAACTAATGCTGATCACAGAAATACAGATAAGAACGACAATGGAATTAAGAGAAACAGAATAAGCATTCTGTCTTGGAGAAAGAACAAAATATCGCCCCAAAAATGGAACAAGCACTGTGAACAGATTTGAAAGAAAATTACTATAATTTTAAAAATTATATTAACTTGCTATGTTCTGCATAATGGTTCTACAGCCATTACAGCCTGGTTTAGAACTGCATTTTTTTATTTTTTCATCTGTTACTCATTACTTGTGTTATTTATACAACGTATATTGTCAACTGCTCTATTTAATGTATATAAATATCTTGACTAACAAGATGGCAAAGGAGGGTTAAGTTGCTTAATATCCCTAACAAATAAAATTCTTTAGGGTGTCAGCAAGTGCTGTCACTCACTTATTTAGACAAAGTCCACATTCTGGACAAAATGTTACTGCTTTCTTTTCAGGTCATACTGAATGTCCATGCCTAATTCCTACAGCAAATTACTCTATTAAGGTTGCTCAAGTGGAAAAATAAACTGTTTACAAGTAAGTAAAAGAAACTCATACTCCAATTAGCTTACAGGTGGGTTTCCATAGAATCTCTTTTCCCAAGTACTACTCATCAGAACACTTACCTTATTCCTCATTTGTATGTTCTAGAGAATGCTCATATTTTTCTTTAAAGATTTCAGTTACAACAACAGCTGTTTTACTCATTTGTATATCATCTGACTATCAAACATGAAATCTGTCTGACAGTTAAAAAAGCATAAACATTTCAGTCACTCTCTTCAAAATACCATTTCAGAATTTTATACAAATGAGTTCTTCCTGGGCTATTTGGTGAGTGCTGTCAAATAATACTAAATTATTTTTGCTTTAACTATTCACAAATACTTGATGTGAGAATTGCATGAACTTTATAGCCTGAAATAACTTTCACAACTTTGAATTGCTAATTATTTAAATGGAATTTGTCTGGAACAGGTTGGTTTCATTATCTTAAGTTGAGACATGCATCACAGGCTGTGAGTGGTAGGTCTTGAATTTAAAACCTCTTTCTAAATTGAAGAGTTCCTCCACTGTAATCTAAAGCACAGCAGGCATACTTTTTATCCAAATGACTTGAATCATCATGGGAAAATGTAATGAGGGTTTCCTCACATGAATTAGAGATTTGAAGTTTAGCAAATTCAGAACAAGCACTCTTTAATTTTCTAGTCTTGAGAGCCAGTAGCATTCTCCACTACTACGACTGCTCACCTAAACTAGATTCACAACCCACTCTTTGGAGCTCATTCAATTCCTCTCTGTGCAAAAGCATTAATCCAAGAATTGTCAGAAAAAGCTTTATGCCTTTTTAAAATACAAGATTCCACAGAAAAGGACAGTGCAGGAGATAACAAGTGCAGAAGAGCAACTTGGTAAGAATAAATCAAATTGCAAGGAAAAGGTAAGGACCTGCAAATGGAAAAGATACTCGGGTTTTTTCCTGGAAGTATGCTGGATAACGAAATAAATTACTAATACCGAAAAAGGAAAAGCTATTTAATTTGACAAATGTTCTTTTTCAAGGTTTGCATCTTATCAGCAATTAATCAAGATACCTACTTACTTATAGCATTGCCATAGCCCACATTTATTTCTACTGAATTAGAGAGACTAGCTGAAGCAAAGTAGTATTCATAAGCAAGAAAATTAGACTTTCTCCCTGCATTTGGTGACGAGTCAACAGATTCAATAGTTCCAAATTCTAGACTTCCACTTACAGTTTACCTCATGTTCTTAGTAGTAACTGGGATCTCCAAACACTACTATTAGAGGGATTTAAGAATAAAAGCTAGAATATTTTGTATATTTTTCCTTACTGTACAAATAAAAATTATATAAAATATAATTTGAGTAAAGCATACTTATCCATAATGGCTAATCTACACTGGATTTGCTAAAGCTTACTTAACTTCTTTAAATGGGAAACAAACAAAAACCTCCAAAAGATATCACTCACTTCAAAAAGCAATCAACTTCTAATATGGAGGGCTCCCACACACAAACTCATTCAAAAAGAACTTAGATACTGCACTACCTGGGTTATCTGAATTGTTTAAACAAAACTACCACTGATCTTTCCACAACTTTAGCTCCTTTCAGTCTCATGACTACTATTCCCAGCATTTGTCAGTTAAGGTTCAGCCCTCTTGCAAAACCTGTTGGTTTGGGAGGAAGAGGGTTACAGAGACTGTGACTTTTTCCTTCTGCTCTCCCAAGACAGCTGTACTTCTCACCCTTATCTTTTTGTGGGCAGTATATGTGCACCCTGACCACAAGCTGCTACTGCATAAATCTTTTCAGATTATGATGGGCAATATCTGACCCAAAATGAAAAGGTCACATTCCTCAACTACAACACAAAGAGTCAAGGGTGTAAGAACAGTACTCTTCAGAAGCCATCAAGCTGAGCAGGTGTCTGCTACATGAGCCAGTGCTGCTAGTATAGTCAATATAGTTGTGTTTCTGTAATTGCAGACAATTATGTCATTATGAGATGTGTGCCACACTACTTAATAGTTGTTAGTGAATCAGTATGCTGACAATGCCAAGCACATACAGCACTGATCTCCCACAATGTTTTTTTTTTTCCAACCAGTCTCTTGGAAGGAATAATTTAAGAAGAATATTCGAACTGAAGTCACTTTGCTATAGCCTCTAGGGGACCCATGTTAGTTTTTTTCCCTATTTAGTGATTCTATAGGACTGTGAAGTGCATATGAATGCATTGTTTCTGTCTTTTTCCAATTGAAGGAAAGCATATTCACAAGGTTTTTATCTGAACCAATACACAAATAAGAAGTAAATTTATATATTTATAATATGTTACTTTTTGTTTACATTTATGATTTTGCCAGCACAGAACTTTTGCTCAACTTGTAAAAAGGTGGAAAAGCCAAGATTTTTAACTATTCAGGAGATTATGTTGTTGCCAGAATCACTGACCGAACTAAATGAGGTAGTAGTTATTGCAATGCAGAAAAAAACAAATAACCCTCTTCCCTTCTACTAGCTAGAATAATTTTCATTTTATTGCAACTGAAATATCGCTACCAACATCTACAGCTTTCTATTCAACACCTTATGCAAACCATCTGCAGAGATTTCCATATTTATACATCTTAAAAAAAAAAATCAGCTTATCATCAGGATAGTAAAATACCACGCGTGCATACAGTACTGAGAATACAAGAACTGTACCTAGGGAATCTCAGCAACTCAAGCAGAAGCTGGGTTCTTCCTGGGCTTGGGAAAAATGAAGGTGCTTGGAGGTGCAGGATACTGGCTTAGACAACTGATGAGCCAGCCTGCATTCAGGACTGCCCATATGGGCAGGTAGCACGAAGCTGACAGAGCTGGAGCAACTACAGGAAGGGCCTGAACATCTGAGAAACAGAAAGGTGGTCCTAGTACAGCAAACTGCAGGGGAACAGGAGGGAGAGCAGTGACAGAGCTGTGGCCCCACAGCCTTACAGCCGCATGTCACCACAGGCATGGCACAGGCCCAACAGCTGCCCCATCAGGGAAGGCAGGGGCTCAGGGGGGTAAAAAGCCCAACTGCAACTTCTGCCCCATGCTCAGAAGCAGGCTACAGTGCAGGCAAGCTGCAGGTAAGCAGCCTGTGGCAGCCCTGCTATAAAGTAGTTCAGATTTATTCAGGAGACTCAAATCCATTTTTCTGCTACATCAGTTTTCAGCTTTTGACTCTTCCATCACTCCCTGCCCCAATGCGCAATCCAATACTCCATTTGCACATACACCCTATTCAATTAAAACGCCAACAGCCCCCTACGTACATAATTGGTCATTTCTGCGTTCAGCTATCTGACTGACATCAGGCGCACAACAGGACAGCGCTCATACACATGCAGATCCTGTAAGATATTTCTTTAAGGCAGCTTTTCCCAAAGTCATTACAATTGCTTCAGCTGGGCAAGAAGAAACACCAGCCACCGTGCCACAGAGGACAGCACGCTCCAAACGTGCCCTAACTCCTGGGCACCTTGTCAAACGACAGAAAACCAGAACATAACCGGAGAAAAGCCCCACTAGAGCTATTGTTGTGCTTACTTTTAAAGAGACGAAATGTAAGATAGGATCTTCACAAGAGAGGGCCGACTAACGGGAGCTGGTGCGTCCCACCCCCATCGGTCACCAAGGCCCCGCCCGAGATGGGCGCGAAAGCGGGAGGAGCGGCGGGGTTTCGCGCTGGCCGTCCTCCATTTTGGGAAGCGTGGCTTAGGCGAGCCCGGGGCGAGTACCTGCAAGGGCGAAGCTCCCCGGATGGCGCTGGGCGCTGCCGATCCGCCCCCGGCAGCTCTCTCGGAAAGCCGCGTTGCCGGGCGCGGGGAAGAGGGAAAGGTCGCCGCCCGCCGCGCCGTTCCCGCCTGAGGTGAAGAGCCCTCCCGACGGCTGCTCTCGCCTGCGGGGAGAGGCCGCCCTTCCCGTCGCTCCCGCCGGCGGTCGGGGAGGGGGTCGCCTCGCGCCCGCGCTGTGCGCGGCCCTGAGGGGAGAGGAGGCAAGCGGCCCCTGCGGGCGGCTGGCCCGGGGAAGCGTGTGCAAACGCGCCCGCTTTCTTGTGGGTGTCCCTTTGGGTCGGCTGCCATGTATTCGCTCTTGTTTTCGGGGCTGCGGTCCGTTTTTAGGCGCTGCTTTGGGAAAAGCTTGAGAGGAGAACGTACGTTCTCTCAGTGACTATGAGGGGAGGGAGCAGGAAGAACCCTGTAGTTTGGGGTGGCCTTGGTTCAGTCTGCTTTTCTAGGTACTCCTGGTCTAGCAAAGGATGAGGAGTCACCACACGTCTTCTGAAGAGGAATTCCTGTTTCTCCCCACTCAGCTGAGGAAGCACCCTGAGGAGAGGGGTGGCAAAGGATGGAGGTGGATGCTGAGCAGGTGAAGAAGGGGATAGTTACAAGCAGTGCAGGTGCACAGGCTGAGGGGCTGCCCGTATTCAGGGAGAAGGAGGAGGAAGAAGAAAGCATCACAGGGTTGCAAGGCCCCACCTGACCTTCCTTGGGAGTGTAGGGGTTGGCAACCTGTGATATGCGTGCGGTGGGGAAAGGAGAATTTTTAAAAGGTAAAATACATGCATATGGTTTATATGGAGAGAAATAAGTAGAATGAAAGAAGAAAATGTAGGAGCAGTGATGGTTTACAATAGATACTCTAAGACATCCAAGTCAACAAAAAGTTAACGTTTGTGTTTGCCACTTTGTAGACCTCAGGAAAGCACTTAGCATGTTTCATTTAAGAGATATAAACATCTAACTAAAAGTATGGGAGTAATTTAACTTAAATATCAATTTCAGTGATGTTCTTCATCAGCGTAACTTTTTTCAAAACCAGTTATTACACCTTCAGACTGTGTTACCAGACTGTAACTGCCAAAGCTTTTTGTGAATGCCTACAACAGATATTACTAAACCAAAAATGTCTATATAGTTCTTTAATATCACCTGCCATGTGTAACATTCATTATTGTGATAGAATAACATGGAGATCACAAAACTTCAAAGCAGTAGAAGAGAGCAAATTGGAAACAGTTATATCAGATTATATGGGACTGTATTCAAACTACAGTAAGGGTGATGCTAACATGTTGCAATTTGGGGTCAAGAATGTGCTAGCTTGGTATCTTTAATAGTTTTAATGATCTGTAAAGGTCTATAATTTAAACCATTTAAATTTACTTTAGCATGTTATTCAACAGCAGAGAAATTATGCTAATAGGATTATTGTTATATTAAAAATGGTGCTAATTTGAGGCTTCTAAGAATACAGATGTATAGCTCAAATGTTGTATTCTCATTAGTCATGCAATAGAACATGACATAAAGTAGGTATTTTGTCATTGTTAGAAACAAAACGGCTTGAGTGAACAATAGACTGCACAGCTTTTCATTAGGGGAGGGGACCTACTTGTCAGCAAAACAAAGTAGTAGGAAAACATTAGTGAATAAAAGTAATAAGGGAAAGCTGTTGCCCATGGAAGGAAAAGGGATGAAAAATGTGACTCTTGGCTATAATGTTATTTGTTGGAAACCAAGGCTATAATGCTACCTCCTATATAGAAAGGCCTGGTTTTAATGGGTTACGACTACTAGTGCAGAAATAATGTAAGCAAACTCTTTGTCATCTCAGAGGTTAATTGATTGATTTCCAACTCCAAAAAAATAACGTGAATGTATTTTGAAGGCATAAGAAACTGAAGGTATTAGGTCTATAGTGAAAAAGATCTGCTGCAGAAACCAGTGACTTGAAATGGCATGACCGCATTTGTTTACTGATAGCTGGAAAATAGCTTATTCTTTTAGGGGTCATTTTAAAAAAGTATTTTGCTTTGTGGGGAATATTTTAGTATCAAGAAATGAGCCACACAGTAATGCTCATTTTATGTTCATCAGTATTCTAGCAGAACCTTTCATAAATCTGTTTTGATTCATAAAGCAATAGAACAGTCTGAGAAATGTGTATGCACTAAATATTTTCACAAAATTGTATCCAAGCTAAGCAGATTTTGCATTAGTTCTGTTCCAGGCTACTGACACTTAGTGTTTATCCTTGAATAAGCAACCTATTTTAATGAACTCTCACCTCACCAATATTAGCATTGTTTTTGAAGAATGAGTTGAAGGGTGTGCTTGTGTAGCCACTATATCCTGGTGTCATCTGTCCTGTCACTGGGCAAGCATGCCAGAGAATTAAGGTATCCACAGAGTTGACCTAGAATGTTAGTTTTTAACACTTTAAAGTGTTACTTTTAATACTGAATAGCTGGGTTATCTTTGAGGAAATAAGTAAAACAAGAGAAGATACAAGTATCCTTTATTCATGGATGAGTCTCTTTAATTTTCATTAATATCTTGGTAGCCTTTCCTTGATAGAACTTTTTTTCCTTGTGATAGAATTTCATGTGCACAAATGCCATTTGGAATACTTGATAACTGGAAAAAGGATACTATGATTAATGTTTCGTATTCTAACTTAGCCATGGATAAGTTTTTAATCATTCTACAAGACTCATTGGGAAAATATGTAATACAATTAAAAAGTACAAAACTGCTTTTGAACTTCTGGAAAAAATAGAAGCATTCTTTCATTTTGTATTTAAGACTGATTTTCTATATGTGCACAGTGAAAGCCTGGATAAAGGTAACGTTTGTCATTCTGAAAGCAAATAAGTAATGGGGTACACTTTGAAAACACTTGATGCATCTGCTGTGCTAACTGGTAGATTTTTACTGTATGGGTACAGCTGTGTTAGCTTGCATTTCTTGATGACTCTTCATTTTGGTAGGTTGCTGCTGGCCATTAATCTTTGAGCTGCAGGTTTTGTTTTCTGTTGCTTTTCTCTCAGGCAGAATTAGTATTCTAGTGGACATTTGAGGATATCACTTTTTGTAGAAATTCAGATCTTAATTTCCTTGATCAAGAAGGCTGTTGAGATAAAATTGTTAGTGTCCTATGCAAACTATGTGATCTTCCAAAAACCTCTATTAGCTGTCATCTTCCCTGGATGAAAAATAATTTTGATGGGGAAGCTCTTGCTCATGGTGCTGCAGTGTTGTTTTCCTTGTTACTCTTGATTCTAAGAATAAAAGATGTGTCTCTGTTACTTGTGAGATGTCAGGTTTAAATAAGAACAATGAGGATAAACACAAAACAAGAGATGAAATATACTTTTCCACCTTTATTTTCATACCAGATCTCTGTTTAAATGGGTATTTCAAGACCATTCTCTTTTTCTTTTGCTGCCTTTTTAGATTAATTATCTAGCAGTTGTTGCACAGACATAAATCAGTTCAGCATAATAATCTCAGCTCTTTCCTGTATTTTAGCAAGCTAGTTGGTTCCTAGATAGTCTTGAAAGGAACAGAATATACTTTTCAGATTATTCTAGGAAGGATATTTTTATAATTTAATTCAGTACAGCCATTCTTTCATATTTGTTATTTGGACTTCTTGAACTTGACGTTTTCTCCAAACTTTGTTAGTAGTATACTTAATGACCTCTAAGCTTTATTGAAGGGTTAGTCTAAACAGATGCCAGCTGTTAGCCTCCATTTAGAATCATTCAGGTGCTGGAACTGATTATTTCACTTGTGAATATTGATGGCTTTCTCCTTGACAGTTGGGATGGATAAGATCTCCTTCACTTAAGTAGTTCAAATTAAATTCTTTTGCTGTCTGACTGGTAAATATGCGAGAACTATGTTTTAATCTATAAATACTTCATATTTTCTATACAATAAGTTAGAATACACAACCCTTCACCTCCAAATTACTGAAATATCATTGTTAATTTGAACCAATTTTTATAGTATTACTGCAGCTAAACTACATTAACTCAGAATTGTTGCACTTAAACTGGAGCATATGCTCCAGTTTATGTTGTTATCCTCGAGGTTATGGGGCCAGCTTGCACCTAGGAGCTCATTTTAGATTAATTCACTCAAAATGTTTTTTTTTTTTCCCTGCTATGTGGCTTATGTAGCTTGTGAGAGTTCATTGAAGATCTCTTTGTTTTGGTGTATGTTTCTAAAACTGAATAAATATTTATATTATTATTCTAGAAGTAATGTTGCTGCTTGGATGGAATAAAACAGTGCTTGGCCTATCTTTTTATTATGGTTACTATGTCCTGAAATGATTTTTTGAGTCAGTTCAGGTTTTGGTTTAATGCAAATCCTGCTATGTCCTCCTGTTTAATCTAAGATATTTATAAGAAGTGAGAAAGAATGAAGATCTTTGCCAAGATATTTGTACTGTGTTCAGTACTGGTAGCAGCACCCTTGTTTTGTGATCCAGATAATCTATGTCAGCCTACTGCTGAAGAGTGACCCAGTGCTGTTGATCTTGCTAGTAAATTAATTATGTTTCAAAATCTTCTAGAGACAGTTTTCATTCTGAAAAACATTCTGTTCTACCACTTATGTTTAGTCTTCAAAGAAGAAAAATTATCAAAAACTTAGTACCTTTGCATGTTATTTTGTAGAGCTAAGACTTAGAAATATCATCTGCAGGAGAAGGCTTATTTTGCTCATCTCTTGGTGAAGATGAGTGCTACTGTTTTCTGTATATGAGGCACTGTGACAGCACATTAAAATAATGCAGTACATTCAGTATCAAGGGATTTCTGGTCCAAATTCATTAATGTATAGATCATTTAAAGTATATAGTGTTTAGGATATGTGATGATATCTATTTAAAAAATATTTCATGCATAGCTATGTTTAGCTAATCTATTTCCCAGAGGACCTTTTGTTCAATAGGCATAACTGTTTTGTGTGTGCTTGCATGTTGTTGTGGTTTAGCCCCTGTCGGCAACCAAGCACCACACAGCCACTCGCTCACCCTGCCCTGTGGTGGTNTAATTTTAATCGCATGTCATGCAGCATATCCTCAGTCTGAAATGTTTATCTCTAATAGTCACTGTATGAATATAGTGCATCACCATTAATGTATTTTATCAATTATTATCTCCCATATTGGGGAAAATTATTTTTATGGAGGGCAGAAAGTTTTTAACACTTGTACTAATCCTTTTGTTTAGAATGACCTTTAACTTGTATAGTCAGTTTACATGTATTATACACTTCTTGATTCCTGCAGGGTGATGAGTAGTCCCACTTGATCTCAATTGTGTCCTGAGAATAGCTAACATCTGCTGGGCATGAACATGGTACAAAGATTCCAAGTGACAGTAAAACTGCAATTACTTTTTATTAATATATCAGAAATAGTTTTAAATTGTAGTATATGCTAATACAGTAAAGATGAGTTCTTATTACTTTGGAGTTCTGTTGAAGTTATTTTCTTCTGGCTTAGCAACAATATTGGGAAATTCTGTTTGGCCTTCTCTAATGAAAACGTTTTTACACTCTGTAATCCCAAATTACATTAGCATGTGAATATTTTGGCTCCAAGAAAGCTTGTTTTACAGCAAGTTCGTCAAAGGAGATTTTTATTTTGTAAAATCAAAATCAGATCTGATTTTTTTTTGCCATGGGATCTGGCAATAGTTACTCAAACAATTACCCTGTTGATAAACAATTTTCTGTCTCATGGCTGAGCTGTCTTCAGGTAATGAGGACTATGGGATTCCATTCTTTCAGGCTCCCTGTTGCAGTTCAGTGAAATCCAAAGTTGCTGTCTTGTGTGTTTTTTGCATAGAAATTTCATTAAGTAGTGAATGAATGCCCTGACTCTTCACCTGTTTGAAGTAGAAATCTTGCTTTTCAAATTTATTATAGCTTATGTTATATTTAACAATTTAATCAATAAACTCATGCAGCACTTCCATGTAAACAAAACGCCCTCAATATTAAATAGCTCTGTTTCGCCACATTTTGACAAATGAAAGGCATATTTATATTGCTTTCCTATTTACATACATGTATGCATTCCTACCTTTTTTCCAAGTTCTAGGCATTCAACAGCTAAAACAGACATTTTAAACTGTAAAACCAAGGCCTGGGCCTGCAGTTTCTAGTCTCACCTGGTTTTTGCCTACTTAATTCTTCTCTCTTTGATGCAGGCAATCCTGTCAAATAATTTAAATCCTGATCTAAGTTTTATTTTTTAACTCACTTTAATCGATATGATGGAACAATGACAAATCAGGGAAACCATGAGGGTAGGTTCAGTCTTTTT
>VZTL01024472.1:15609-27225 GCA_013400535.1 Scopus umbretta | reverse complement strand
CCCCTCCAGCCAGTAGGTGGGGGGGCACAAGGAGCTGGGAGGGGACACGGCTGGGACAGCTGACCCTGACTGACCAAAGCGATATGCCACCCCATACGATGTCATGCTCAGTGTATAAAGCTGGGGGAAGAAGGAGGAAGGGGGGGACATTTGGAATGATGGCATTTGTCTTCCTAAGTAACCATTTATGCGTGATGGAGCCCGGCTTTCCTGGAGATGGCTGAACACCTGCCTGTCAGTGGGAAGTAGTGAATGAATTCCTTGTTTTGCTTTGCTTGCACACGTGGCTTTTGTTTTGCCTCTTAAACGGTCTTTATCAAAACCCATGAGTTTTTTCACTTTTGCTCTTCTGATTCTCTCCCCCATCTCACCAGGGGAGAGAGTGAGCAGCTGACCCCAACTGACCAAAGCGATATTCCACACCATACGATGTCATGCGCAGCATATAAAACTGGGGGAAAGTGAGAGGATGGGGGCATGGTCGGAGTTACTGAGTTTGTCTTCCTAAGTAAGCTTTATGCATAATGAAGCCCTGATTTCCTGGAAATGGTGAGATATCTGCCTGCCAATGGGAGGTAGTGAATTGATTCCTTGTTTTTATTTGCTTAGGTTGTGCAGCTTTCCTTTATCTATTAAACCGCCTTTATCTCAAGCCACGAGTTCTTCTCACTTTTACCCTTCTGATTCTCTCCCCCTCTCCCACTGTGGAGGAATGAGTGAGCAGCTGGTGGATGCTTNCAAGTCACTACCAACATAGCTTTTATTGATTCTGAGTTTCCAGTTTAAGTCTCTCAATACTGTTTTCGTTTTAAGAATTATTTTTATCTGGAGTGGTATAATGCCAGGCAATACCTTGTAATAGTATATGGCTCCAGCTGTTTAAGTTGCTTATTTTCCCAAGAGGTTACTTTTAAAGTGCAGGTCATGTGGATTAAGTCATGTAGCTCCCGTGGAATACAGTAGGAATTTCAGTTCAATCACTGCAAATTCTTTTGGGAAATGTATTAATTTCTAATGAGTCATTAATCACTTTACTGACTTCACGTGTACTGAAGTAGCCTCTGACATCAACAGTTAAGTACAGTATTTATGACTTCTTAGGCAGAACTAGAAATCATCTTATTTACTTTACTGAAAGGGAGATGAACTGGTAGACTTCAAGATTTTGAAAACTGGCTAGTGATACACAAGCTTTGCTGTTTGCATTCAAACAACCAGCAGAATACTTAATCTTAAAATAGTGCTGTGCATCCACTGAAAAAATCAAACTAAATTGTGTCAAGTCAAGCATCAAAAACCTATAGCACCTTAAGTCACTAGTTAATTTTGAAAATAATGTCCACATGATTTGTTCATACAATTAATTCCAAAAATTTCCATGGCTGGCAAAATGCATTTTCAACTGAACAACAAAACTTGTGAACCATTTCTGAGCCATATTCTTTCAAACTGCAGTTCTATTTAGGGGTTCAGCATCACAAAATGCTTACCTAAACTAGCTGTTAGACCTCATGATGCATACTACAGTAGTTTTCTCTCTTTGTCTGAAGAGCAAAGTAGAAAGCAGAAGTCATTTAGATATAGGTATATGGGCAAGATTGCTGCTTTTAAAACATAGGTCACTGGTGAAAGTATTCACAACCACATCATGTGAGTACTAACATAAGCAGCAAACAATTTGTAAATTGCTCAAGTTGGGCAGTTTTTCAGTTCAAACTATTACTATTATTATGACAGGGTTTGGGTTTATTTTTAGAGTTAAGAAGACTTATCTGAGAACAGATAGTTATGCTTACACTTCTGTAAAAGCATATGGAGAGGGAAGCTGAAGGGAATAGGAGTACTACAATAATGCACCAATTAGTAAAATATTTGTAAATTTTTAAAATTTTTTGCAAGAATATTCTTTCAAACAGAAGTACATTATTTCTACATCAGCCCAAGTTCACAGCATGAGTTGAGAAATATATTCATATTAGTCCAACTATTCTCATTTATAAAATGGGTAGTAAAAAATGAATCATAAATTTTTTGCAGTTAGTGGAAAGTTCTTTGAGATCCAGTGGAACCTGCTACACTGTTTCTGGCTTGGATGGAGTTAATTTTCTTCACAGCAGCCCCTATGGTGCTGTGTTTTGGACTTGTGACCAAAACAGTGTTGATAATACAGGGATGTTTTAGTTGTTGCTGAGCAGGGCTTGCACAGAGCCAAGGCCTCTTCTGCCTCTCACCCCACCCCTCCAGCCAGTAGGTGGGGGGGCACAAGGAGCTGGGAGGGGACACGACTGGGACAGCTGACCCTGACTGACCAAAGCGATATGCCACCCCATACGATGTCATGCTCAGTGTATAAAGCTGGGGGAAGAAGGAGGAAGGGGGGGACATTTGGAATGATGGCATTTGTCTTCCTAAGTAACCATTTATGCGTGATGGAGCCCGGCTTTCCTGGAGATGGCTGAACACCTGCCTGTCAGTGGGAAGTAGTGAATGAATTCCTTGTTTTGCTTTGCTTGCACACGTGGCTTTTGTTTTGCCTCTTAAACGGTCTTTATCAAAACCCATGAGTTTTTTCACTTTTGCTCTTCTGATTCTCTCCCCCATCTCACCAGGGGAGAGAGTGAGCAGCTGACCCCAACTGACCAAAGCGATATTCCACACCATACGATGTCATGCGCAGCATATAAAACTGGGGGAAAGTGAGAGGATGGGGGCATGGTCGGAGTTACTGAGTTTGTCTTCCTAAGTAAGCTTTATGCATAATGAAGCCCTGATTTCCTGGAAATGGTGAGATATCTGCCTGCCAATGGGAGGTAGTGAATTGATTCCTTGTTTTTATTTGCTTAGGTTGTGCAGCTTTCCTTTATCTATTAAACCGCCTTTATCTCAAGCCACGAGTTCTTCTCACTTTTACCCTTCTGATTCTCTCCCCCTCTCCCACTGTGGAGGAATGAGTGAGCAGCTGGTGGATGCTTAGCTGCCTACTGGGGTTAAACTCCAACACCTGCCAATGACATTCCAGACTGTGAATTTTACATATACTCATATACTTCCTAGCTTCAAAATGATTACTTTCCGAGGAAATAGTTTTGTATCTTGTCGCTTAATAGAAAAACGGCCTCAATTTTAATGTTTACTAACATAGCAAATTCCAACACTTCCGAATTTTGTTGCAAGAGACACATTTCAAATAACTTGTACATTTATATATTAATTTTTGAAACCAGTTCAACTTGCGGTACAATAAAAAGCTGAAGTATTTTTACAGAGCCATCTCAATGATTCAAATCAACTTAAACAGCCCAAAGGAAAAAAGTATTTCTTAAACATTTGAATATATAGTAAAATAAAATTTTAATGATATTCACCCTTTTATTCATATGAATTATATTTTATATAAAGCAGTAATGTTTAATGACATTAGCAGCATTTTGTGACTCTACCAGTTTTATCTTGAAACTGAAGAATTGGTCAAGATTATCAATGGGTTATCAGATACAGAGGAAAATAACAACCAAGAAACCCTTCTAAAGGGATTTCCAGTTTCATCAAGAAAAGGCAAGATGTTTTACATGCAACAGGCTGTCTACTCTATTCTTCATGGGTTTGGGTCAGCTGAAGAAAAAACATTTTATAGCACTTGCTATGTTTCAAAATTGCAAGCAATACATAATGTGTGTCCCAAAACTTTATCTCAGTCAAAAAATATTCCCTACACAGTTTGTTGCACTGAACTCTGACCAAAGAGTCAGTACAATTTAGAACACTATACACTCAGCAACAAAACAATGAGGTTTTTTTTTCTTTTAGAGCTCTGTAAGAAACCATAAAAGGGCAGAATATGAGGGCAACGGTGACTTTAGGCATCTCAGGCAGGAGCGCTCTGGAAGGGCTGCTGTGTTACCCAGCATGGTGTGAAGCTGGAAGCAGATCTTTGTCTGAATCCTTGGGGCTAAGTGATGATAAGAGGCTCCATAGTCCTGTGGAGCTAAGCAGCTTGACAAGGTGAGCCAGGAGCAAGAAAGGAGCTGTTAAAATCCTCAAATCAATTCTCTGGAAATATGGGAAACAGCTCTACATGAGCTACACCAAGATGCACTTTTTTGATGTAAGCAGCGAGTCCCAGCATATAGTAAGACTATGAGAAGGCAGCTTTCTTTCTAAAACAGGTAATTCTAAAGCATTTGACATTATTAAACATTATTAATGATCCTCTGTGAGAAGCCGAAATATGCAAGGGTATTAAAATAGTTGGGGAGGCAAGGAATACATCTACAACTGAAAGATCCCGAACTCACTATGAACAAGAAAATGCTCCATCAGAACTAATTTATAGGAGTTAGATAATCTTCTAAATGTAGATGTGATGATGAATTTAATGTATTATTGTAGAAAGAGCAAGAAGCAGAAGTATACTAAGAATTTGAGCATAACTGAAATTTGTGAAAATGGGTTTGGTGGCGTTTCTTTCAACATGTCAAAGCAATTCCTTTGGGAATTGATATGCAGGAAAAGGTGCAAAAATATAAAGAATTTACTGGCACATCACATTGATGGCACTGACTTTGACAGATGCCATTCCTTCAACAGTGGAGCTGGTTTGGGTGTAAGTAGAATTCTAAATACCAAGAGAGGAATTTTGAGAAGACGAGGGGACTTGAGCTCTTAATTTACTTTTAGACTTTTTCTTTTTTAGTCCTTCATACACTCAACTTTCTGAAATTCTCAAAGATTAAATAGTTCAAGTTTATTCTAGCCTACAGAAGATATCTACTTTGGTTCTAATCAGGCAGGTGCAGATTTAACTCGAAAGTAGTAGAAAAGTTCTGTTCTGCTTAAGCTAGTATCCCTGCTTACAAAGAGTCCATAAATGCAAAGACAAGCAGAGTGAGATTTTTATAGCCTCCCCATAACAATTGCTCACAGCTGTTTAGTATAAATGGACGTAGGCTATACCATCTTATTTTTCATTAATGGTAGCGGGGTAGAGACTGTCAATTCGTTTTTTCCCTAGGGAAACTGTTTTTAGTGATGAATGAGCAAGAGTATTGAAGTGAGCAGCAGCTTCATGTGGAGAATATATTTTACAGAAATTCAAATGTTTAAAAAGCAGAATATTTCACCTGATTAGCTTGACACTGTTGTTGTTATTCAATTTTCTTACATCTTATTCTTTACTGAGAGTTATACAAGTAGACAGCATCATCTCATGACACCAGACTCCGTAACATAACTGTTTTCATGTACTGTAAAAATACAATAATGTACAAAACTACAGAGCAGAATTGGAGCAAGAAGCATGCCAGTAGGTCAGCGGAATTGAAATATAATAATAAAAAGACTAAAATCTGGAGATTTATTTTTTCTCTTAGAAAAAGAAGAAAATTCTATTTTCCAATTCACTTTCCACAAGAGTCTTTTCAATTTCCCAATCAACATTACTGTATGAATTTTTAGTCAAAGACTGAATAGAGTTCTTGAAAAGACTATTAACTGCAGCTGTTCTGGAGCTATGGCTTCTGAATTAAAGGTCATGACAGTTATGAATGAGGTTATGAGCTTTTTTAGACTACTACTTGGACTTATGTCTTCAACAGAAGTGGAAATTTAAACCAGAAATAGGATTGAAACATGACAAATGAATGAAACTCTAAACTACAGAAAGCAGGCTAAGAGGAGGTCATTCATAAGGCAATGCAATGAATTTGTGATGTTGATGTTTTGACAAGCGAATAGATCACTAAAGTCCAGTGCCTGATGCCAGCAATGCAACAGTTCTTTGCAAAGCTTTAAGAAAACAACAACAAGCCTTCCTTCAGAATTTAGATTGGCTGATTGAACAAGTATTTTACACCAATATCATAGACCTTGTTTTCCACCACAAGTTAAATTCTTCTCTCCTTTTTCTGATGTTTCTTGATTCTTTCCTTTCTGCCCAACAAACTGCATGTATGGACACTTTTGTCTCTTTCTCTACCTTTCAGTGTTTATGTAGATAGCTTGGCTATCAGCATTATTGGTTTCAAAGTAATGCAGAATTAAGTAGGACTTTGTCATCATATCAAGAAATCAATGATACACTGAAGCACTTTTTAATTAGACCACTGTGGTCCCGAACTAACCCAGCGTTACAAAGATTAAGTAATAGCTTATGGCATTCTTAATGTGTGGTTCACCATAGTGAAAAGAAGATTATTGACTCAACTGTTAAGTTATGAGAACTGATGAAGTCATGCTGAGTGCAGGAATTCTTTTTAGCACAAAAAAACCCCAATGCAGTTTTATAACCCAACTCCTTTGAACTATTTTAATTAAGGACTACTATGATAAGAAAGAAGTTGAAAAGCTATTTAGTAGGAAGAGAGGCTCCCATTTAAATGTTGACTTATGAAGCCAGCATTTTCAAGGATGTTACTGTACTTTGGCCTCTTATTTTCAAAGCTATTAACTTCTCCTAGCACTTTTCTATCTACAGATCTAGGAGCAAAATTGTTGTAACTCTTCATGACTTAGGAACCTGTGAAAGTCAATATCACTTAGACATCTGTTCTACTTGAGTAACTTTTAATCTTTTTTTCCTTTCCTGTCTAAATTTAGACATACAAATTTTAATAAACAGCTGTCTTAAGCTTTACATTCAGATCTTCTGTAGGTGTAATCTGGCACAATTCTCTTGATCTTAGTGAAGCCACCTTGCCATACGACTTGAAAATCTGGCCTTAAGAGCTCATTATATTTACAAGTGTAATTAATTTATCTAGATATTCTTTCAAGAAGGTTATTGCTACATTCATTTTAATAATAAAAATGTATGGGGAACATGCTAAGAGAAAACAGCATGTTTAAATGACAGTAAACCAAGAATGGTAATAATATTCTTAAAACACTACAGAGTTATGTAGCTTGTGCATCAAAGTATATGCAGATACAGGAATAATGAACATTTTTGAACAAAGTACATTCATGGTCTTTCATCTTATTTCTTAACATTTAAAACAAATAGAAGTATGTGAACTTGTATTTTGTAGTTCATCTGCCAAAATTATGCCATCTGTGCAAACCAAACAAGAATATTTGTCCTTCAAATTATTCCATGAGAGAAAATCAACAAAGCACTCTGGGCTTGCTATTTTTAAAAGGTATTCAGACTATATAGTAGGAGTTTCAAAATCCCACTTGGTTTCTCACTAGATCTGTAGATATCTAAATTCCTGCACAGAATAACACTTCTGACAATCCCTTGAAGAAAGCCCTAGCAAAAGCTGAGGTTGTCAGGACAGAGAAACTGTTCCATTGTTATTCTTGCTCCATCAATCATTTTCAGTTAAGAAAAAAGGTGAGCTTTGGCATTGAGATGTAGGGCATTCATCAACATTGGGGGGTGGGGAGGAGGAGAAAAACAGTTCTTATGAGCAAATATACATGAAGCAGCAGCAGAAACAAAGATGAAGAAAAGTGCAAGGAACCATAAGGCTGAATGCTGGACAGGGGGCAAGCAGCAGCAGTGAGCACCAGAGGTACACATAAATAAAAAGATTCATGCTGTGCATATCCTTTGGTTTGAAAATGTTAACGCTGGCCTTTAAATTGTATGTGAAGCACAAGCTGTAAGGCATCTACACAGACGTTGGGAAGAAACATGACATAAATCCAACCTCAGACCCGAAATCCCTGAAATGGTAGGTCATTAACTGCAATGCAGTGCTGCTGGAGCTCATGTATCATTTGGCATCTGACAATCTGCAGGTACTCACCAAGTTTTCCTAATTATAAACAAAAGATCTACAAACTTGTCCTGCTGCAAATAGCATCCTAGTGTTTTCTCCCAGTATGATTTCCTTTCCATGGGATTATGGTATTGCTAATGGAGATGTACATAGTGGATGATGTCAACAGGTTACTTGCTGGTCTGAGATGCTAGAAGGGTATAGTAAAGGGTATTTTTTCCTGAATTAAGATTAATAAACTGAATTCACAGACCGCTGTAAGGAAACTACCTCCCATAGTACTAGATTGAACAGTAGCCTTCTATAAGGATTAAGTTTATTTTCTAAGTACCAAGAGCAGGGGACCAGCGAGTTTCTCAGCAATAAGGACACTATGTTTTCTGAGAGACATTAAAGACATATCTCCACCAAGACTTGGCTTATTCATGGTCTACTTGAGAGACAGACAGAAAGAAAACAGGACTTGATAAGAGTTAAATATTCACGACCTCTAAAACGAAATGTATAATTCTGTTTTAATTTTCTTTACTGAAGAAATATTAACTTGCCTGTATTAATTTTTTATTTTAGAAGATGCTATGAGCCCATTTTGATATTAGAGATTCTTTAGGGCACTTTCTATACTTCAGCTCTTACTTTAGTTTAACTTAATTAAAATCTTTTTAAGATATTTTTCATAAGACATACTTAGCCTTTCAATAACAGAATACAGATAATTATATCACTCCTTTCTATAAGATTTGGAGATGGACTAAACAAAGTAAGGCTGTCCAAATTATTGTGTTAAAATAGTGTCTGCCTTATTATTTTATATATTGGACAGGCTTGGTGCCACTAGATAAGATCCTTGTGATACTTTAGGCCCTGCTTCAGAATAATACTTACTCACTGAAGCCAGGGTATCAGGACACCAGGACTGTAACCATTCATAAGAGAAACACCTCCCCAGGCCTTGGATGTAAATGACACTCTCCCACACCTTTACAGAAAAAGAATATTACAATATCAGTCATTATGAACTCATCTAGAGTCCACAGCTCGGTAGAAAGTTGATCCACACCTCTTTCAACCATATGTGTTTAATCGCTTCATGGCATCCTACCCATACAGTTTGCTTTTAAACTCGGAAAAGTGACTTCTAAATGTGATGTAAAGATATTTTTCTGAAATAAAGACTAAGAAAAAATTGTATATATACACAACTAGATATTTTTATTAATAGTGTGCATGTAAAAGAAGCATAAAAATGTAACGTGCAGTTGTACTTTGTAAAACAAACTATTTTATACATATTTTATTAAAGAACCTCAAATCTAAACTATTTTATAGTGTGACTAAACATAGATTTTAGAACTTAAAATGTATTACACTGGACTGACAGTAACTTTGCACATATAAGTACTATCATATATTCAGGAGTCTAGATTGGGAAAATTCTGTTGCATACAAATAACCTGAAACATTAAAATGCATGTTCCATCCTCTGTGATCCAAAGGGAATCAGATCGAAGATCTGACTATGTGTTTCCTAATTAAAAATTCAAATCAGAACATGTAAAGTAGTTTAAAATAATAATTACATGATTTCCAATTAAGTATTACACAGTAATTACAATGAGTGCTATTAGCAAATTCAAAATACAATTTCAGTTAAAGCTACTATCATGAAACACAGCAACAGACAGGTGCACCCAGACATGAACAAGTAGAAGAGAAATTACAGGTGCTTGTATATTAGGGAAAAGTAAAATTAACTCATTTCTCTATGGTTTATGCTATCTCAGACAACTAGAATGTTGCTGTTTATATGCTTTTGTAGTTTTTATATGCTAAAGTGTTCTTAAAGGATGAACACAGTGCAGAATTCAGGAAACAATTTATAACATGAAAACAATTTAGAACCAGAGAATTCTATATGCACTTATCAGTAACAGAAAATCAGAGTTACCACTCCATAAAGTGCAGCTTTTGTTTTCTAGTACCTGCACCAGGTGACTCAGAGAACAATGTAAGTAATGTCCTGATTTTAATATATGAAATCTGGTTATGAACTGAAGTTTTACCTTTAATAAAAAGCAAAAGAAATAGAGCATACTTTTGATTTAGCTCTCTGTGCTTGAAAACTTAGCAGTCTGCAGCCAAAAAACATGATTACATGTTATGAAAACTGTCTTAGAAAAAAATTTAGCATCAATGGAAATATTTATCTTGAGATAGCTGCAATTTGGGGGGCTATCATTTTGTTTGTTGAGTACCACATGATAAAAGCACAATACGTAAAACTGAAATACACAGAAATACATACATTCCATGCACATCGTTCATTTTTATGCAGCATTTAGGAGCATCTGTGCAATCCAGATTCTACAAGTTTCCAGCCATATTGTTGATAAAGGATTACACATCACATATCTGCCAGTAAATCCAGTTAAACCTCTNCAAACTAAACAACCCCAGTTCCCTCAACCGCTCCTCATAAGGCTTGTTCTCCAGGCCCTTCACCAGCTTTGTTGCCCTTCTCTGGACACACTCCAGCACATCGATCTCCTTCTTGTAGTGCCCCTCCCCAATATTTTTTCCCCAAACTACCACACGGATGTACCCAAATTCTGTGTTCTGAAGTTTTACTATTTGACATTACTTGTTCCCTTAAAAAATTCCACTGAAGTCATCTGAAAGTTCCTTTAATTTTGGTCTGGATAGACGTACTCTACCCCTACACAGTAAATTTCATTCAGTGTCTCAAAATAAATTGTCCTTACAAATTGACTTGAAACCACATTGTCCTTGTGATGTAACCACAAATACTGAATCATTTCTTCAGGACAGAATAAACAAGTTGAGGTGTCCTTGAAAGATTTCCAGCCTGGTGGCACTTCCTATTTTCTATACGAAACATTCTATTCTATATTTTAAAGCTATATTTGTAATTAATCTTTTTCAATCCTAATATTTTTCAGAGATCAGATTCCAAAGTATTCTTTCACTGAGGGTCTTAGACTGTTCCAGTGCTACGTAGGTGGGGTCCAAATCACAAATCTGCTGGGAGAACTAGAGCCAGACTCAAACATGAACAAAGTCTTGGAGGATACTTTGTGCATGTGGTGGAATGTGCATCCATTTAGATTCACATGTGCTCTCTCTCTTTTCAAGAGCCAGAAGAATTTTGGTAACAATTTTTCCTTTCTTTTTCCTTCCAAATTGTAATGATTTTTTCCCCCTAAAAAAAAAGCTAGGCACTTACAATATCATTGTTCTTTTTCTAAGTTTCAAAGGCTGCCTAATAAGAATGATAGAAGAGAAAAAAGTGAAACTTTTCACCTGAACTTCTCATACGTTTGGCTTACAAATCTTTACTGTGCCTTCTGCCATTCTTCAGGCACATATCCAAATAAACAAGAAAGAAGTCCCAGAATGACTTTAGGATGTGCTGAACATTCAATTTGTATGGTAGTTCGCAGGAGACATAGTCACTCTGTGCTTTGAAAATCAGGCCACAGTCATTGAAAACTGAGTTTTTGACAGCTTGGAGGAATGGAGATTCCACATATGGCTTGACTGGCTTTGGGGATGTTTCAACTAAGAAGATATTTTTCTGAATGCCAGTTCTCCTACTTGCACATCCCTGTGAGAAAACCTCTTCAGTGAGTGAGAGTAAACCAAAGGTCTGCCCATATATTATCAGTTTGTGTCAGGGGATGGAATAGAAATGTGGTATACAGTTATTACACAAGGCGTGGGTCAAAGAAGGCAAGTAGTCCCCAGAAATATACAACAGTATTCCTTGACTATGTGGTCCAGATTACTAACTATTAACATTAGGGTAACACCTTCACAGATTTTCAATAACAGTTCAAAGCATACTGCAGAAAAATGTTTCGGGGGGGGGGGG
>VZTL01024471.1:33011-50569 GCA_013400535.1 Scopus umbretta | reverse complement strand
TAATAATAATTAAAAAAAATAAATCTTTATTTCCTGTAACGGCTAGCCAGCAAAAGAGATTAAGAATTGAAATAGCCCACTTTGCACAAAATCTCATGAATTTACATGACTTGTCTTGGAGATAAAGGGTGAAATTCTCATCCACTTAAAGGATCTTAGTAAGATTTAAATGTTAGGCATACTCACTAAGACCTAAATAGAGCACTTAAGATTTACATTTTGTTCACAGCATTGTATCAGCCCTCCTATGAATGAGTCAAGCCCAGAATGAAGTGTAAATATAACTTTTAAAGCTGTTAAGGCTGTTTTCATATGTTTCATGAATATAGAATGGCACAGATAAAATAATTCAGACATGTAATTATCCGATAAATTCCCTATCAGGTTTTATAACCTGAAAAAGGACTACCTCAATATTAGGTACCGTAAACAGAAAGTAAATTATTTCATGCACCTATAAGCCATATGGACATATGCCATTAAACCCCTAATTTACTGAAATATCAAAAATGCACCACTTCTGGGGCAACCACAAAAACCCCAGAACAACTCTCTCCCAGAAAATCCTATGACTAATTAACACATTTCCTATGGGAGCTGTCACTGTCACGGGATCTGTTAACTCCTACTGTAGCAACACTGTAAGTTACTACCGCATTTCTTTTCAGCAAAAGCATTTTAAATCCTTGCATGGTGATTTTCATCAGAAATAACTTTCGGAAATAAAACTCTCCCAATACAATTGCCTACAAATCACACAATGTTGTACATATGTATACGCAGAGGGAGAGGAAAGAGAAGCTAATAAACATTCTTTGACTTCAAATAGGTTATTTTATTTACAAATCTCAGGTAAGGGATGTGATTAGAAGCAAAGCCAGGTACATCTCAACGACAGAAAGTGGTGCTAGGTCAATGAGTAAGTTTCCTGACCAAGCCATACCTATACCATTTGGTGCCTCCTCATTTTCTGATCCTTCTTTCTATCTCCTGCAAGGGTCTTGTGCAGGCAGGCAGAAGGGGAAACTGCTCCACAGCAACAGGCTGCATAAAGTTTTGTGAAATTGCTTGAAGTTGGAAAGAGGAAAAGCAGAAATATGACGATGGAATCATGTAAAAGTTCTGGAATTCACAGTGGTTAGAACAAATGTTCTGACACAATAGTAAATACTCCAGTTTCTGTAAAACACGTAACATTTCTTTATGTGCCCGTATTATAAATTTATCTCAGCCTTCCAGTTCATGCCTCCTTGAGAACTGTACTTAAAATAAAAGGTTTCTGAAGCTATTCTAATACAGCTATATTCCAATCATGTGATACCAGTTTGCGCAGGGACATTCTAATACAGCACTTCGTAGCCAGTCCAATTGTCCTTTCCGATTTCCAGTTTAGAGCATCACCGTTAACTGAATTCCACATGCTCACACAGCTGAATCATTCGACTGCGTGGATGACACGGCCAGTGATCTGTGTTCCTCCTAAAGAGTGACAGTAAGTCTTTGTTTCAAATATATGAATAACTTAGGTTAGTTTTTAAGCAAGATTAAGATCTTTCATGAGTGGTCAATTTAAACTCCAAATATTGCTGACAAACTGGCCCATTAGGTTTAGCTATTTGTGATGCTTGTGCTTTCTCTTCAAGAGAAAGAATCATGTTTAGTTTCCCTGTTTATTTCCATGAAGAGTAGTACTAACAGCAATACAGAGAAAAGTCTCCTATTCCTTTCACAGGTGCAATCTTCAACCAGTTTCAAGAAATCACGGAGATGATGGTAAAAAGGTAGATTTGGGAAATATGTGAATATTACTGGACAGCTGGAAAAATGCTTTTGCTTCATTTCTTGCCCTTCCTCCCACTGTACTGGTTCTGCCACATCTTGCTCCTTGCTGCCAGTGGGACAGTGTGCCTCCTCACATGCCTCCCCAGCCCCAGTCAAGAACTGCTACATGGAAATCCTTTCAAGAGTGTCTCGCTTGCAATTAGAAAGGCAAATAAGACACAAACTACACTGCAGATGGAAGTGGTAAGAGAAGCTAGAAGGGAAAGAGTCACGTAAGACACATGATATTTGGCAGCCTTAGCACTTTAATTATAAATCAAGTTTGTATCTAAGCAGCTCCAGACTAACAGCTGAAATTAAGGTTTGTGGAGAAAATTTACAGCTTCCTTAGCTGCGAACAGGAGCTGAAAAACAACAAGAGCAATTTTATTTCTTGCAAGGCAACTAAACACCACTAAGATTTGCATGCAGTGCCAGTCAAACTCAGATAATAGCTATAAAGATACTTCTAAATATAGATACTTTTAAAGAGAGTTGTACAGAGACTTCAGAATGCAGGGGTTCATGCCCTCTTAGCTGCCAGGAAATACTTCTATTTGCAGTAATTCATCAAGAAATATTCTAAAGAGATCAACATTTGCAGGTCAGAAAATTGATTTTTTTTTTAATAGTATTTTTACAGATTACATATTCTAAAGAAACAGGAGGACAGAAGGAAACAAGCAGCAGATTGTTTTCATTCGTTCAAAAATAAGTAATAAAAACCACAGATACATCATACTATTTGTTTTCTTTCATATAAATATACTCAATGATTAGGAAAAATCAAGCAAAAATACCTGCGCTGTCAACTTTTCCAAAAGCACAAGTTAATGCATATGGGGACAATACGCACTGGCAAGATTGATAAGATAAGACGTAACTAAAAGTCATTCCTAAGCGGTGTTCTTAGAGAAGCTTCAGATTATTCAAAACGGGACGTAGTCTAAAAATACGCTTTATATTTAGAGCAGTAAGTTACTCTACCATCAGCCTTCACATGGACGTGATCAGAACTGGCCAGAGTGACCACACCTTCTATGAGGATTTCAGCAAACAATGAACTTAATATTCAATTTATTTGGTTATCTTCTGTTCACTCGCAGAAGTGCTGCTCTTCTTTAAGCAAGCCCTAAACAGACTCTGTATTTTTATACTATACCCGACTACCTGCAACATGGCAGCAGTCTTGCCAGACCGTCAGGCCAAAACTGAGCTATGACTACACTTAAATGAAAAAAACAAGGGGAAGAGTAAAGTTTCTGGCCTGGACAGTAGTTAACTATTGCACTCTGCAGTCTATGACACAGAGGTGAGCAGGACACCTCTCTATTCCTACTTTCACTAGAGAAATATAATGCAGTTTTCTGGCCAAGACGACATCTTCCCTCTTCCTTGTTAACCCTTGTCATTGTGTTTAAAATCTAAAACACAATTCACTGCAAGTCATAACTACTCACTGTCCTGATGGTCAGTTCTTGTTAGAGTTTAAAAGGATTTTCCTTCCTAAGTGGATACAGAGCTAGCAAAATTATGTTTCTCGCAAAGAGACAGTGGAGCTACTTTGTGGTATCGTCACATATTCTAGTAAGTCTAACAATTTGTAAAATGCTGGTCTTGCAGGCCACTGAGTCAGTGGCCAAAGAACATCCAAACACTGTTACATGAACTGTTCCATCCATAATAACCTAGGGCTTTAGCCCTTATGTTACGTATTTGTACTGGAGATTCACCAACAACATGAGTGTAAACTCATTTATCTCTATATATATCCTTACATATTTATCTATTTATACTTAGCTGACACTAACTACAGTTTCTTAATTAATAGTGACTTACTATTTAACACCTTTTTTGGGTTTTTTTTTTTGCTACACAAAGACTAGTTAATAAAATAATCTTCCCAGTGTATGTCTGTAGCTATGCTACCATCCATACTTGAGGTCAGGCTGCAACCTTATCAGAAGCAAATACCCCAAGAAAAATGAGAGAACACTATCACATGGGTACTGCAGAAAGCGGTACAACTAATGGAGTTACTACCTATTAGTCTTCCACACCTATTAAGGAGAAACCTAAATCCTCAGCAAAATTAGCAGGTGTCATGTTTTGATAAATTTTCAAATTAAGATCTTACTCACTTATCTCCAGTCACCAACTTACTCCCCTCACTAAAGCCAGACTGTATTGGTCTACATAACTACCCACAGAAGTGAACAGGTAAGGTACAAGTGACAAGCTTTCCCTGCATTACCAGGAAATTTATCAACAGCCTGGAAGCCCTGACGTTAGTCAAAATGACAATATTAATAGACAAATTTCTACTATGAGTAACTGTATTTTGCCATAGTCCCTGCAGTGAAACTTGCAAGTTATATATCCTACTTTCTTTTATATGTAATTGGTTTTGAGCTATTTAAAAGTCACATCATAATCCCAGCATACCTATACTTCATTTTGAAGAAATCTTGTATTTATAGTTCAAATATAACTTGGCTGTTCAGAATATCTAATTCATTATGTATCACTGGAAGCTACCTAGCATTTTCCTTCATCACCTTACTTTTTACTGCGCACCACCACCAAATCCTATGCTATGCAAATTCAGTTTGGTGAACACCAGCACACAGACACACACTTTGATACAAGAAAGAACCCTACCTCCAGAGGCTTATAAAGGTTAATAAAACATTTGTTTGGAGCTATTTGAAGAGACTTACTTTCAAGAAACTTCAAACGCTTACATAATTACACAATAGTATTCCAGTACAGCTCTGGCACACTAAGGGAATATAAGATATTAAACTATTACTTCTTCCAACACTGCAAAGCTATGCTATATGTTCAAGTATTTGAGGGGAAAAGGCCATGTGCCCATTCAGGTAAGAGCTCACAAATAGTATTTTACAATTTTACCTACTGTCATACAGGTGTTGCTGATGATACACATTCAATCACATGCATAATAGTGAAGATCTTCTAAATTTCCCAAAAGTAGCAGGCATCAGCATCATAAATCTGACTTCAGATAAAATCTATACTAATGAAAAACAAGAGTCTTAAACTTATAAAATGGCATGAAGGACATTCACTACCTTTGGGTGTTCATGTCAGGAGCATGACTAAACCTACTCATGATACATAAAAAGCTTTATGACATCAATAACCACAAGATTTTAGAATCCCTTCTGTTTTCACTGCACTTGAAGAACGCGAATTCCACGAAGAATAAATATACTTGACAATTCCTTTGATATACTGAGCTTTTCAATATTTTCTTTTACTCTCAAAGAACAGATTTAAGGATTTGCAAGTGAACAATATGAAGTACAATAAATATTTCACAACTTTTACTTTTACAAACATCAAAAGATTTATTTCAAGAACACTTCTACAGTAACCAGTCAAATATTTATAAAAAGTAAGCTCTAAATGTATTTGTTATTAGTTGTATTTTAAAAGTTAGATATTCCTGCAAAATTATTATTTATTTATTATTACAGCCATTTCCTTTGCCATATATAGTCGCAGAAAAATGTAAGCAACATTTCAAAAAAAATAGCCACAATACAAAATAAATACATGAAATTAAGTTGACTAAGCAGTTAGAAGCTAGTGCCAGTTACTATTAAAAAAAAAGTCTAAGTCCAGAACATATATTATACAAGTAATTAAATAGGAAATTTCAGAAATCAAAATAGCTAATGCTTAGTAGTCAAAACTGTGAAAAGAAATAGTAGAACGCTTTGGTTTGGAAGGGACCTTTAGAGGTCATCTAGCCCAACCCCCCCGCAGTGAGCAGGGACATCTTCAACTAGATCAGGTTGCTCAGAGCCTCATCCAACCTGGACCTTGAATGCTTCCAGGGAGGGGGCCTCCACTGCCTCTCTGGGCAACCCGTTCCAGTGTTTCACCACTCTCACTGTAAAAAATTTCTTCCTTATATCCAATCTATACCTACCCTCCTTTAGTTTAAAACTATTACTCCTCAAAGTTCTGTAACTAAACTTTTTGGTACCGAAATTCAGAGAAACTCCAATACCTAACTAAACACTGAACACAACAGGACACTGGAAATCAAGGACAGATTTTTGGTTTTTACCATCTTAAATGGTTCAGTGAAGACTGGATGAAGTTTAAACTAAAATATCATTCATATATCAGAAGTTCCCTCCAAGTTAACAGAGGTAAGGAACACTTAAATAAAACACCCTTTTTTCCAACATACATTCAGTGACCTGTAAGGTACTAGAAGTTGATCCATAATGACTGGCCATCCTGAGCAGACATTCCATACTTGTCAAATACTACTAATAAAAGCATTAATGATAGCTGGGGAACTCCTAGTAAGGTCAACATGGTATGCCCAATGCATCTGATGTCAAGTTCCAGAATACTCAGTAGAGCGTCAATGACCACCTCTTCATCAAAAGTAGAGAAGGTACAAATTATTTCATTTTAGTAAAACTGTAGCTACTTCCCACTTTAAAATGTAAATCACATACTCTAGTATTTATCTATAGCTCAGCAAGCAAGGTCCTAAACAATACTATGAGACTGGTATCAATGTAATTATAGAACATAGGGAACATTCTTTTGAAAGCTTTTGACACTCCATGTACCTCCTTTTATTTATATGTGGAATAATAAATGTCCACATTCCACTTTAATGTATCAAAACTGTTCTGTGTCCTTCAAGCAGGAAAGCTAAAAATATTTTTAAAGAAATATTTTTTTTCTATCAAGTCTAGAACTATACTGCACATTGAGATTAATATATTCTGAGCTGCAATGATTTGGATAATAAAGACAAAGAAGGTTATGTAGCTTTGTCTGGAATGAAATAAGCGTAATCTCAACCTCCATGTCTGCCATTCAGTGATACAGAAAAGGTTAAACAACCTTCTGACGTTGCAGGTTTCTATTCAGCAGCAAAAGCATACATAAAAGCACAACAGAAGGCACCTACTTCTAGGCTTTCATTTACCACTGTGATTTCTTTGATGTGGGGAGTGATGGAGGTGAGTAGTTAGAATATATCACCCACTAAAAAACAGCTTGTGATGGGATAGTCGCTTTTTGCCATAAAAGCCTCTCACGACTCTAGCAATCTAAAAAAAAAAAAACAAAACCAAAAACCACCAATCCCCCTGTTTTCCCCCTAGACAAACATACTCCACAACATTAACTCGCATCTTTAATGAGCTGGTGAACTACCCCATAAAGGATCTGCCATCCCTTCCCTTTGTCAACAATAAGCAAATAAAAAAGAAAAAATCTAAATGCCTTACAGCAGGTTGACAGTCTCCCATATCCTGCATATTGGGAACTCCTACTGGAAGTAAACTCCCAGTATAAAGCACATGCTGGCAGAAAACACCTTTATTTAGCAAACTTGAAAAAGTATGTATGCACTTGAGGACATCACAGGCCCTACAGGCCCTTCAAGAACCAAGTCAAGAGTATCAGGCATGTGGATAGCATCTATGACTAAGGCTATCTTCGAAAAAACAATTCATCTTTAAATAGAAGGAGGATACCTGAGAGGTGTCACTTCAACTGAACAAGCACCAAAGATACCTTTAAACCAGAATCATCAGGATTATCTATTTTAATCTGCGTGTATGACAGGCTACAGAACCTACAAACTGAAACAGCTAGGTAATCATAAAAAGGGGAAAATATTGAATATTTTTTCTTTTGCAACATTTTGTTATATTTTAAAATGTATACACATACTTAAGAATAGAGTTACAACAGCAGCAAAGAAAGTATTTTTAATAGATTGTTTCCTTTCTTAGTGTTATCTTGTTGAAAAGAGTCCAATAGACAGGCTTTTCAAAGGTTTAGCTTTTATGCTCAATAAAACTCATCTATTTCCAGAAAACAGTGTGCCCCCCATCTGTGTCTACCCTGTTTAACTAGAAATTCCTGGAACCAGTCCAAGGAAGGAAAAAAAAAACCCACAGAAAAACCTCCAAACAAACAAACTCCAAACTGCAAATCTTCCGTTGCTGCAAAATTGGGCTAGGAAAAGCAATGAGGAATTTTAAACTAGCTTGTTATGCTTCCCCCATTCTGCCCCCATGCCCCATGTCCAGGAAATAAATGAAGTAAATAGCCAATACTCTTATTATACCATAACATATATTCCAAATATTGCTTATTTGGAAAATACACGACCATAACAATTCTGTACTTTGATTTACACTTCCTTATTCATAGATCTTCTCAAATGATTACAGGTTTACTGAGCAACATGATCCGACTTCAAAGTTCAATCTAACTGTAAAACTGCCCATATTCTGAGCAGAGGTTTGGACCAAACAATTTCCACAGATTAAGTTTAATTGGTTGCTGTCCTGGTTTCAGCTTAATTCAGAGTTCATTTTCTTCCTAGTAGCTGCTATAGTGCTGTGTTTTGGACTTAGTATGAGAACAATGCTGATAACACGCTCATGGTTTAGTTGTTGCTCAGTAGTGCTTACACTAGTCAGGGACTTTTCAGCTTCCCCTGCTCTGCCAGGGGCACAAGAAGCTGGGAGGGGGCACAGCCAGGACAGCTGACCCAAACTGGCCACAGGGCTATTCCATTCCATATGGCGTCACGCTCAGTATAGAAACTGGGGGAGTTGGCTGGGGGGCAGCGATTGCTGCTTGGGGCTGGGCATCGGTCAGCGGGTGGTGAGCAATTGCATTGTGCATCACTTGTTTTGTATATTCTTTTATCAGTACTATTATTATTTTCTCTTTCTCTACTATCCCATTAAACTGCCTTTATCTCAACCCACGGGTTTTAGGTTTGGGGTTTTTTTCAGTTCTCTCCCCCATCCCACCAGGGTGGGGGGAGGGTGAGCAAGCAGCTGCGTGGTACTTGGTTGCCAATTGGGGGTAAACCACAAAAGCTGCATAACTGCCAAACAAATGCCTACAATTCAGTAATTTTTAGGAGAGGTAATTTTATGCTATGCCTAAAACTAGCTAACATGAGTTTACTGACTACCAGGCCAATTTCAGTAACAACTATGTCTGCAAACGCAAGCCTGAACATTCAAGACATTTATTCCATCAGGTAATTTTTTACCTTAAGCCCTTGAGAACATTGAAAGCCAGGGGAAAAATCCAAATCAAGTCAGAAATCATTGTTCTAGACTCATTTTTTTTGTTCCTCCAAAAATAGAGTAAAACAACAGACGATTCTACAAATCCTACTCCAGTAATATCACAACTATACACTCATAATAAAGGAGGCATGTTTGCCTCCTTCAGAAGAACATATTATCAGTTTTGTAAAATCTGCATGTTTCCAGAAGGTTTTGACTACATGCTGCACACTTCAGGACTTGGATCCTACAGGCAGGATCAGCTGTTCTGCAGGCAGAGAAGATAGGGCAAGATACCAAAATTACAGTGCCGAAAATAAAACTTCAGGTGATTGCCCAAGAAGTATTACTACAAACGAGATAACTAATGCTTAGCAGTGCCCCGGTCAGTACCACAATGTCTTACTGGAGTTATTTCTATCTACTTCCTAATACTTTCCTTTTTTTCCCCCCTTAAATATAAGAAGATTTAATCTATAAATAAGAGAGGTAGTTTCAGGAGGGGAAAGTCATTTACTGTTGCCTTCTAGAAACAATTACTTTTTCTTGGTTTTAGGAAGCATTCTGTTGGACGATTCCTTGGAAATAAAATACAACTATGATTAATAAATGCAGATGGGAACACCAGGCACAGATGCTGACTTGAATTCTCTGAGGAGGCATAGTACAAAAAAAAAAAGGAAACTCACCATTTTATCTTATTTATAAGCAGCTATGAGTAAAACCAAGGACAGCAGAAAATATTTTCACACTTACAACTGCATCTGCAGCCTTGCCACAGCAGCACTATCAGTTACCATATCCAACAACCATGTCCCTGGAAGTGGATAGCTGCCGTAAGCCTAGTGCAGAGAAAGATCATGAGTTAAGTTATCCTGTTAATTATTTTCTAGTACACATGGCTCCTAAGGGGTCAATTATACATTATAAGTTGAACTCAAATGAAGTATTCCGATTGTAAGAGATAATTACTTACTTTGTTTCTTAATATAAGTTGATTATGTGCTTATGCAAGAGGCTATCCGGTGGCAGCTGGAAGGTTTTACTTCAGCTGAGCCACTGCCTCTAGTCAATGGGGCACTGTGAGGTGGAAATGGCACTGGACTTGCCTTCTAATGGTAGGTTAAGTCATGTTCACACCGGTTTGATGAGTTCTGGCACATACAAGGTATAAGGATATTATGTGGCAAGTTTACCACAAGTGAGTTAAATGTGCTATTGTTTAAAATAAAAATAAAGCTTATAATTCCTAAGGAGATTGATTACGGACAATAGTCAAATAGTCAAGAAAATTGGGTTTTGTGGGGTGGTTTTGGTTGGTTGGTTTTGTTTGTTTGTTTTGGGCTTTGGTTTGGGGTTTTTTGTTGGTTTTGGTTGAGGTCCCATGTGTCGTTATCGCCCCCACCCCACCAGTGAGGCTGTAACATAGAAGAAAGAAAACTGACTTTGGTTGCAAACCTTTGGAAACAAGACATCCAGATGCTTTTGTGAGAACAGTAACAGAAGCCTATTAAGCAAATAATGGGTTCATCTGCAGGGTAACTTTTTTGCGTTTACAGAAAGAGTAATAGGGAAGTAGAGAAGCTATGCCAAATTGTATTTGCACTTAACATTAATCCTTCCAAATGAAAAGTGTTAAAGTCCTATCAGACTATGCCTCTAAATAATCTTAATATGGAGACAACTCCAGGACATATTTTGGTTGCAGGCACACACGCACCATACACAGCATCCTCTCTCAACTCATGGTACCTTCGAAATAGAGGTAAAATACCAACCATTAAAGAACACCCATGATTTCCCTTGTACATATTAGTCAACATCTTGAGTGAAAACAAAGCAAAAAAACTATAAAACCCTAGTCACACATGTTAAATAATCTGTATTAGAACCTCTATCTTCCCTCTCATATACTCTATAAAAAGACTATAAAATGAAGCCTCAGCACTAGATAAAAATCAATGGTTTGTCCTTGTAAGGTACAAGGCTAACACTGGACTGTTAACAGGGAACAAATAAAATAAATAAACTGCATACTTACACTTATTTTGTAGTGTCACAGTTGAAAGACTCAGAGATACTGTGAAAAGAAAGGCTTGCTATGTCTCAAAAGTTAGGTTACTTTGACCTAGTGGCCCTATTAAAACTGTAGTATTTTTCTTTGAAAGCAGCATAGATTTCCATAGTACTAATTATTCTTAAAAGTCACTTTGCTCCAAATCTATAAATTGAGTATCAAAATTAGCTGGTTTAGAAAACATCTAAGTTTTGAATACTTATGAAGTAATTGTTTCACTCAAGACCAACAAACAATAAAAATACCATTTCTCTACAACAGTGTTATTTACGTCCAACTGTTGAAACTGCTTGCTTCAATTCTATTGAAAGTACACCAAGGTTACAACCCCATTATCCATTTTCTCTTTGGGTGCACGGCAGGAAAAGAAAAAAAACCCAACCTGCAATATCACCGTCAGACAGAACTCTTCTGCATTTGCTCAGGAAGCTGAAATAGGATGAACTTTAGAAGAAAGTTTTCTCTTTGTGTGTGTACACGAAGAGAAGCAGGCTAGGCAGTGGGGATGGAAGGGACAAGGTACCATGAAGCAACTCATACTGGAAAACTTATATTACGTAGCAGACACCCATGCCTTCCAATTAATGCTCAAGCAAGTAATTTTCCCTCTCCTTGTTACTCATTTTAAGTTCTATGCTGCTGACCATTTTAAGGGTCTCCATACTTCAATACTAGCAGATTTAATATCAGGCAACAATTATGTTCTAAATTACTCTTTGAAGAACAGGGAACAAGGTGATGGAAGTTGGTGATGGAAGCAGGAGGGTAAATAAAGCTGATCAACCAATTATTTTGGGAAACTTAAATTGTTTTAAAAACCCCAAATTATTGCTAACTGATTTTTCAGCAAACTGGATAAATGATCCAGAAAGTCCAAATTTATACTTTATGGTGAGGCGTCCTTTCAAATTAAGACCTCCTGCAAGACTGTCCCTTCACTAGTTTTACTTTCAAGTTAATCATGAAAGCAACATCAATATTGCCGATTCAGTGACAAAAAGCCTTTTTTTTTTTAAAGAAAAAAAAATTAGTTACCCCATCACATAGAAAACAATCAAGAGTACAGAAACAGAAGGAGAAAATGTAAACTTGAACAACTGACATGACAAACTAAAGTGCGCTTAGCGGACTGAAATACTTTCAAAGACAAACAGTATTTTATATCAAAGCCTGAAACTATTTCACTGTTGAAAACATTTAGATGAATAGTAAGTATATGAACAGATTATCTTTAAAAAAACCCCAAATATTATGAAGATGGATTTTAACTCTCAAGGTATTTAAATCTCATAGCATAATACGTTAACACAGAACATGGCTAAAAAAAATAGTCAGATCTGGATTTAAAGATGGCACATGAATTTTACCAGTGTCGTTAACTGTGATGCTACTTGCCTTAGGTTATCCATTATGTGGAATGCACACTGCCTCAGCAGCCTGTGGTTCCATGGTGTGAAATATTAGTTTCTATGTTTCTCTCAATTTAATCAGTGTAAGGTAATCCTTGTAATTCTCAGATGCTATCATTGGCTTTTTATTGCACTCCCTCCAACATTTAAACAGATTTCTTACAATGTAGATACCAAAGAAGAAATAGCATACCAGTTTCATTCTTAATAGCATAGAAGTCTTACTCTTAATGCTTGCATTTTAATTTACATACTTATTTGAGGCAAGTGAAATAGCATTTATAAATCCTTTTGTGCTTTGTTTATACATCTGCACAAATATCAAACTGGACAGATGGCAAAGGATTTTCCTCCAATGTGATGCTAGCTGAAAACCTTATGGGTAAAAAAATCAAAACAAAACCAAGTTCCATCTGTTAATAAATATTTTGGTTTCAAGATGAAACTGAACATTTTTTCCCTTTTAATCCCTCATCTTAACATAACTTCCTTATTGACATCTCCACTTTGGAAGTCTAGGCATTTCTAAATATCGTGAAGATTAACACAGCATTTGATTTGCCAAATTTTCAATAGTTAGGAATACTCTCATGACAAATACATAGTTTTGCCTCAATGTCTTGTGAGGTACGCAGTCCTGGTGTACCTCGGATATACCTCAAAGAGGGACACACACCCACACCAGGGAGCTTTGCAAGCTCTCCACTTTGAAGAAAGGGAAATTCCTACACTTCATACGGTTTCCCGATTTATTCACAATGGGATTTGCTAAGCAAATTAAACCTAAGACTGACTGGTGAAAGAACTGAAGAACCAGCAAGCACAGGGTTATATATTGAAGAGGTTAGACCTACTGAATAGGATACAGAAAAAAAAATACACATCCCTCAGAAGAATTCTCATGCCGATAAAAGCTTTGCTATGTGTAAAGATGTTAAACTCCCCAGTGCTGTCCCTTGTACTTACAACAGGAAAAAAATTCTAGATGATAGGAGCTGTTAAAAAGAATTAAAAACACCGCAAACCACAACCAACACACCTTTTGGGTGTGGGAAAAGCCCACAGAGGTCAAAGAGCTCTGGAGAAGGAAAATGCTAAGGCACTGACCAAAGGAGGCCATGCTACAGGATAAATCCACCTTGGCATCAGCCTCCACGGCTGCAGGCACATGGGAAGACAGCAGATACTCATGACGGCTGTCCCGGGCTGGCCACCACCAGGCTGGGCAGCAGGGCGCCTCAGAGCCTTCCAGAAGGCCTTGTCTGTTAGGCCCCAGTTTTAAGCACAAAAAGAAAGCCAACGCTTGGCTGGAAATTTAATATAGGACCCCCAAAGCAGCAGGAAAGGCACTGAGGGAAGGGATGGAGAGGTGGCCGAACTTGGTGTGCTGTGGGGAAAGAAGTAGGGTGCACCCAGTCGCTGCTGGGCCCTGCGCAGGAAGGGTACCGAGGGACACGGCAGCACCCCAGAGCACGCACTCCCCAAAAGCCAAAGGTGCATGTAGACAAAGCTGATGTATTTTGCTCTTAGACAGCTGCAAAGCCCCTGTTGTAAGACAAAGAAACCATCAGAGTAAACGAGAAAGGTGAAGTCCACCTCCAACCTTACAATGGACCATCTGCACACTTTTTTCTTTTTCTAAGCATTCAGGTTTCACCGATAGAACTGTTTGGAAGTGTACACATCTGGATGAAAGAATTGGGTTCATATGATACTCTGTTTCCTGATGTTCACCACCACCCCCACCCCCGATGTATTTTTGAAGGTCTGGCAAAAGCAGCGAGTTCCACCTCTGCTATACCCATGCGGCTGCCATCCTGACTAACAGGGAGCACGCGCTACTGAAAGTCTGCCCTGACGCACAAAATGTAACATCACTACGACCAGACTACAAATGAACACAAGAAACAGGTAAAACTGTTCTCAATCTCTGGGGCCACAACAGCAGCCGTTGCTGTACAGTGTCAAAAAGCTGTGACTTTAGAGAGTCTGCTGAAACCCTGGCCTTGACCCTGCTACAGGTGATCTCACCCTCGCTTGGCAGTCCCACGCACACACGAATACCACTGCCATCCAAGAAGCAGTCACCATTGCCTCACACGTGACAAATGCCAGTGTACAGGCACACTCGTTTTATAAAGCCTCCTTCCCTCAGGAAAACATGGACACAGGAAAACTGCATCTTCAGTACAAAACTGCAGGCACATACTAAAATTCTTACCTGTAATGGTACATCAGCCACCTTAGTGGCTTTCTGTAGCTAATGGCCACGTGGTAGCCACCGCCATCACCACCGAAAGGTCGAGCAACACACAAAACAATCTGCTTATTCCACACCCTGTAAGATGAAGATTAGTATCAGCTAAGAAAGCTTCTTAACCAGATCCCTGTACGATACTGCGAAAGTAAACAAAGGATTTCTACAAAAATACAGCACTGGGGAGACTCATGAATTTCAAACTCTATTTAAAGGCATGGGGATAGGAAAGCCATCTACCTGAGAAGGTCCCATCTAGTGAAGTACAAAAAAATCAAGGAGACAACCTTTGCAAAAAAATATTGATTTGTACTGGGGATGCAGTTTTGTGGAACAATTGTTGCAACAACCTCTTGGCTGTTGAAAGACACTGCAAAGCATCTTCTCCTTTACTATTCTGGACTTACAAAGACACAAATATTTTTTTCTTGCTGTAAAGAATAAGTTTTTCCCTACCCAACTTGTACACAAGTGTATGGATTATTTGGGGGGGAAAAAAACTCAGACACATCTTAGCAGAAAAAAAAAAGATGTTTACTATTTTTCTAAATAAATATATTGCCAAGCAAAAGTCATACAATGTTTGAAATCACAAAGCAGCTAACGAAGAGGAATCATTAATCTTTTCCAAGGCAGCCTTAAATTTGCTGAAATGAATATTTCTAGTCCCTGATAAGACTTCCATCTATGGGACCAAATTTGCTCTAAATGACGTATTGTGTTAAAACCGAGTTAGTACAGTTACACAGAATAGCCAAAACACATAGTCTAGCCCCATATTGCTACCCTGTTGTTAATCTCTCATAATTCTATTCATGTTTTCAGTTCTAAGCTTTCTAAATACTGTGGATCAGTTCACACCACTGAATCAGTTAAACTATCAATACTGTAATGGATAACAGGAAACAATGCAGTCCCCTCTCAGCATCTGAAAAAGGCAATGCCAATACTAGGTGTTGCACTGATGTCATCACTTTCTATTTCACACAGTAAACCTAGAATAAAAAAAATCAGTAACTACTACTCTTGGAAAGTCCTTTCGTTTAAGCAGAATCACAGTTAAGTCAACTGACAATTGGGTTTGTGTTTTTAAAGCAACACATTTAACCTATATTCATGGCCTTTTAAAACTCATTTACACTGTTCTTTGGTTACCTTTGTCTTTCGTACTGGTACTCAAATTGCCACAAGCTAATGAGCTCCCTAAATTAAAGTTGGAAGGTCTTCTGATACTGTATTTTACTTTGAAGTACTACACATCTAACTGTGGATAGCATGTTTGATCATCTTGCAAAAAACTTACATCTCTCCCATTTCATAGAGAGCCAACATTTAGTCAGCTTTCTGTTTTGGTCTCTTCAACGTTAGTTAAGTAGTTCCAGTGTCTCTGAAACGATCACACACCAAAAGATCTAAGAATACTCTTATTCTTTTGAAATCTCTCCAAAAAGGCTATTCCTCTTATTGCTAGCTCGTCTTTATTTGTTGGTGCCATTTCCTTCTCAAATCAATAGGTTTTAAGCACTACTTATTTTTGAAGTTCCGCTCCAGGAAGCTCACATTAAATTCAGATAAATAATAAAATTTATTGGATTGTTCCATCACCTTAGCTCACAAATTCTCTAGGTTACAGAACAAGGCTAGGCTAAGAAAAGAAATCACCAGGGTGATTCCTTAGTATTAGTAAGTGAGAAGGCCTATATTAAACACTTTTCCTTCAAGTCACAGCAAGTAATAGGAATCAATACACATCAAATCTAATACTTTCAGTATTTTCTCCTGTACTGAAATGAGAACAGATTCCAGCTTTTGCAAGTTAGCTCTAATTACAACAGTTACTTCCAGTGATGCAAATAAGATCAATCTAAAGTTATGTGAAGCTGGTTTAAAGAGATAATTACTACTTGTCCAAGTCCCAAAATTGAAAAATTGATTAGCAGATGTCCATTTGGGGACATTTTGAAACTCATACTCTCTCCAGACACCTTCTTTTCCCTGCTCAAGCCCTCTAGAAATGTTCAAGCTTTCTCTTTAAAGACCCCTAGATAGTTACTCAATACCAATACACCAAGATTACAGGTCAGCACTGTGTCGTGTAGGCCACATATGATAACATAGAGATGCTCCCCACACAAGCTCTCTGTTGCTGCTTCTTCCCTTCAGAGAAATGGAAGAGAGAAAAAAAGCACAAAAAGGTACTTCAAGTTTGCTTAGAATTACACCAGTACCCAAGGTAAGATTCTACAGGTGTTTTCTACAGATGATTTAAACACCAGTACTATTTCTGAGCTTAAGTAATTACTGTGACCCAGGCAAACACATGATACCTTTTCTGCCTAGGAAAAAAACTCACCAATTTCATCATCCCTTACATTTGACTAAATGTACTTTCCTGTGTTTCTCCCACTACCAGACATAGCCAAGAACCAACACTGCATATCTAGTTTCTGTTAAAGAGTGCCTATAAGAACCACATCAGCTTGGCATTTAAAACAAAAAATAACTTGGTCAGCTCAGCCTGTTATGTACATTTATTTAGCTACAGCCAATATAAAACCAAACAGCCAACTAAAGAGAAATGAAAAGTCAAAACAAAACAGAAGAACTATACACGCTGAGCAAGCAAACCTTAGAGCAGGATCTAAAGGTTCCCTAGCTCAGGCTCTAGAGAATTCAAGCAGATCAGTTTCCAAGGTCAGAGGATCTTCAATATCCAACCTTCAAGTATAGAATCGTTAAGGTTGGAAAAGACCTCCGAGATCATCTAGTCCAACCATCAATCCAATACCACCATGACTACCTAAACAATGTCTCAACCAGAAGAGAAGTCCAGCAGAAAACAGGAAATTATATTGTGTCTAGGGGAGAGGTTGTTTGGCCACAGATTCCAT
>VZTL01024471.1:17891-32947 GCA_013400535.1 Scopus umbretta | reverse complement strand
AAAAAAAACAAAAAACCAAAAACAGCTAACCTTTGAAATTCAGCAGGTTGTCAGGCTTTGCCAAACTAAGTATACTAAGCTGTCACAGAAATCCTGTCTGCTCAATGACTCTATTTCTACTTAAGGTTTTGAAGGTTGTGAAGCACATTAGGCATGATAACAAATGTATTTGAAGTTGACAAAACGTGAGCAATTTTTTTCTACTTGACACATCAAGAATAAAGACCCACCATACACAGATAAAGGACATGTTAGTTCATGCTTCCCTAAGGTCTTTGTGTTTGGTGTGTTACCACAAACCCAGAAAAAACAAAGCAGCAGCCCAAAACACAAACCCAGAAAAAACAACAAAAAAGCCCAAAACATAAGTAGCCTCATGCACAGATAAAGCACTTCAGCCTTCTGAAAGTTCTCAGATTTATCAGCATCACTTCTATCTTCTACTAGAAATCTATATACCACTGGACAAAATTAAATCTGGTATCATTTTTCACTGAGAATTACTGTAAAGCCAGTCAATGACACAATATTAATTCTTATTCCTTACTGGACCAGAGGTCATCAGAACAACTTACCTATGTAATGCCATTTCCACAAATCAAATCAGCATAGACAGCTTTCTACTGCATATCAAAGGCATAAAACAAGCAATGTAACCGATATGATTTTCATGCCATATTATATCTAAGTCTATAAGCTAAAGAGACAAATCAAATAATTTTAGGATGAACAGTGACTTGGCAACTACTTTCTTTCTCACCAAAATTGTCTTTCCATGTAAGACACATACCAATCAACAAAAATACTTCACTCGACATCAGGTATTTAAGAACTTTAGAAATCTTACACATCTCATTTACATAGAATACAAAAGTCCACATCAACTCCCCCCCCCATCATTACTTCTCTCTCTCTAACACGTGATCACTTCTAGCTGTAGCAATCTTCATTTAAACATGGCATGAACAAACAAAAAAATTTTAGGATAGTGAATGACTCTGACTTTCTTGGTGTGCCTAACCTTATCTGTGTACTGACAGAAAGCAACCTGCATCCCGGATTTCTGGTTTTAACTCATTATGTATATGAATAGATTTCTCCCTCTCTCAACAGTTAAATTACTACCAAGTCCAAAGCAGCAAAGGAGAAGATTTAATTCATAACCAAAAATTTTTACAGTTAGCAATTGATTTTCATATTATATAATGATACTATAGAAAAAGCAATGTTCTTTCCCTGGCAGGCTTTGCCACCATCCCATACAAATCCATCTTCACTCCTAAGACTTCTTGTTGTCCACATGATTCTTCAGTCGGCTGCCTTATAGTTAAAAAAGCACAAACCCATGTCCTCTCTACTTCAAGAAACATGCAGTACTATTTTATTGTGCATACACTATTTCCTAAATATTGTTCTATTTAGAAACCTAAAAGTATTCTTCTACCCCTTCATTCTATGTTAACACAAACAAAATAAAAATGCTTCGTTACATGACTATGCTGGCTTTTTTCTTCTTGGGAAAGCAGAGCACTTGGAATTTCAAACTTCAGTTTCTGTGCTCTGTTAGTAATCGCATAATAAGAGATTAGAAGTTAACAATGCACCAACTGTTACAGATAACAAGACTTACTTGTCAGAACAAACAAAATATCTACTAATATTAATGCATAAATCCTTAACAAACATTTGGAAAGGGAGAAAAAGCAATCTATTTATCTGCAAAAACAAAATCACAAATACTGCAGGTTTTACTCTAGGCCCCAGAAAACTTTTTAATCAGGTCACCATATTAAATATAGTGCTACACAGTATCAAGTTTAAAAAAAAAAAAACACCACAAAAAAAACACAAACCAAAAAAACAACCACACCACAGGGTTTTAAGTTTCCCATACAGCTTAATTCCTAATTGTGTTCAAAGCAACATAATCTAGGCAGCTGTGCTCGGAATTATTCAGGATTATTCTAGAAGAAAAAGCTTTTATTAATAAAAATGGTTCCTCTTTCATGAAAGAAAAGTAAGCCATAGAGTAAGCTGTTAAGTCACCCACACATAATACAATAAGCAGCATCTTCTTACACAATGTGTCACTTGCTCAATCTTTAATATAGTTTAAATTGCCATAACCTAGATACATGGAAATGCAAATAAAGCATACAACTCAACCTGAACAGAAAAACAGTTTCTTTTATAAGACATATGAAAACATCTCTAAACATTAGTTGTAGTTTCATCTCTGTTTTTGTTCTCTCAAGGCTGTCACGCATGAGATCTCTCTTTTTCCCCAAAGATTACCAACATTTTAATAAAATCTTCCTCTGCTCTTCCACTGTTTATATTACTCATCTCTGTTATTAAATGTTTCTTTCTATGTCTTCCTCTTGTAAAAGAATTTTTCCACATCCATACTGACAAAAGGTTTCCATTGAAAAGTCAGTCTCATACTGTGTTCTTGCAACGAAGTGGGCTCATCCTGTTCTTTGCTGATATGCAACTCTAATAAAAGACCAAAAAAAAATTTGACCATAAGAACAGTTTTACCTTGAGAATCTTCCCACTAGATATTAGAGTGAGTCAACACAAGAAAGCGCCTTTAGAGATATCATGTAATAAAATGTAACAGAACCAGGAGCTAGGTCCATGATCAGACCAGCAGCAGAACCACACACTGCACTGTAGCATGACATGTTATTTTTGTATCGGTCCCCAAATATGATTAACACTGCTTCATGAACTGTTTCGTGTGTGTGGTTTTTTCCCCTCTATTCCACAAAGAGAATCTCCAATCTGTTATCTTTCCTTCTGAACCAGAGCAAGAAGAAAAATGCAGGACTACAGGCTGTATTTCACTACAGCAAACCAAATGAAATTCTGAGTAGAACAACAAATCTGCTTTTTTTTGTAAAGAGCTGCCCGATAATGGAAATCTGGAAGCTGCAATGTGTCTGGTGGACACTCAGGATGGCAAGCACACAGACTGGCCAGCAAAACAAAGGCTACGTCTATAGCAGTGGACTAAACTGGGCCAGGGCCTGGGTGAAATGAGGGTCATTCACACTGTTATTCACAAATAACTATGGAAATGTTTTAGAGAGTAGTGGTAAATCTTGATGACAACACAAAGTTGGACACCAAAAGAGGACTGGGATATGGTACCAGAACACCTTGAAAGCTATAGTAAAAAAAGCAGTAAAATTTAATCAGAGTACAAGCTGAAGCACTTTTAAGGACTAACAGCAAGAGTTGTGGCTATAATCTAGCAGTTAATTAGTTGGGAGAGCGCCAGAGGGTGAGATGCTGCCTGTAGAGAAAGTACTGTACTGATGTCATTACATAAGGCACTGGGTGAGATCTAAAAAACAGTTATGATTCTGGTCCTCCTTATTAAAAAAAAAAAAAAAATCAACTCAAACTAAGCCAGGCACACAGCAGGGCTACTTCAGTAATCACCAGAGAGCCTTTTTGATGAGAAGAAACTAACCCATCTTGGTCTAGAAAAATCTAGGAAACCTAGGAAATTAAGTGTGAAAAAAGGTGTGCTTGTCCTCTAAAATACACTGGAATAAGAAGGAATCAATACTAAGTAAGAGTAAAAGTTTGGTTTATGAACATACGTGTATAAATTGTCTGTAAAGTTTGACTGGAAATTAAAAGAAGGCTTCTAAAGGAAGCAAAGCTTGGGTTGGGGGGGAGGGGGGATATAAAAAACACCCAAATCTTTGCAACAGGGAAAAAGAGTTCTAACAATTCTTAAGGTTGAACTTGATAAATTGATGACAAAAATGCCAGGAAGATTCACAAACAAATGCTGGCTGGCTGAAATATGAAACTTTTATCTGAAAGAATAGAAGCCAAAAGTCATCTAAGGGGGGAAAGGTACTGCTAATCATTCCCTTGAAGACACATGCCCTCTCACTGAGAATTTTTTCACACCACTACCAATCTGCATATTTTTTCCACTGGAAAATGTTTATCTCCTAAAATATTTTTCATTACAGAAACATATTCACTAGAAATAATATGACACTTTATTTTATTAAATGAGAGTATTTCAGAACACAGCTTAGAAAATTCACCCAACACATCTATTTTACTAGAAAATTTCTACCAAACCTGACATCTGGAATTGCTCAGCTAGTCTATACTTAAAATGTCTTTCCATCCCAGAAGACTTATTGCTGACAAACATGACTAGACAGATGACTACACCTATACATCTGTATTTATTGGATATACCTGTTGTATTTATTGGATATACCTGTTGTGCAGTCACAGAACTGGCAATAAGTCAGAACTGAAAACTAATGCACTTTTCAAACAAATGGAGGAGGCTCAGACTTTGCTTATTTTAATTATCTAAGCCTAGCAGGCTGTAGCCTCAAAGCTGAAGATCAGTATACTTACTTAAAACCATCTCAACACTAAGAATTAGTACAGCCTTTTCTAATCGCTATGGAACAGTTTTGGATACCAAGAAAAACAAAGTACACTAAGAGAATAGCACAATCCCAGAATTTTCAAGTTTTCAAGCTGCACAACAATAACTACAGTTATTAAAACATCACTGGCTACCAGTGAGGATACTCCATTGTGATGTGGGCCACCACAGCTAAATTTAACCTTTTTAGAGATGATTTCTAAGTTCCTGGACAGGTGCCAGTACTCAACTGAACAACAAAGCCTTTGGTTAAAAACAAGTGAAGTGACATGGCCTTTCTTTGCTTAAAGAAAAAGCTATCTATAAGGTACTACTGGATTCCTGCCCAAGAAAACAGTGCCTGAGACTGGGAGTATCCCCATAGCGTCATATGGGGATGACATACAATATCAGAAGTCTCATAAACATCTTCTTGCAATTATACTTGAATTGTAATTACATTAGTTTTGCAATAGGATTTCTACAGAATATTTCCAGGGCTAAGGTGATGAACTAGAAGCACCCCAAAAACAGTCAGCACTGTCTGTAAGGCAATCTGTCATTCCCTCCTGATTCCCTGTTAGAGCATTCGTAGCCTGCAACACAAACAAAGCAACTTCTGTTCTTGCTCCTGTATGATCAAGTCAACATTGTGTCAGGGAGTCAGTACAGATAGACAAAGCACTCCTGCTTCTGACTACACAGCTGCTGCCCCAAGATAAAGGTAAGGCATGAGAAGCCAAAGGCAATTCCACAGAAGTTTCTTCTGCCTCCAAAGGTGATGGCGTCTCTTGGAGGAGACGTTTTGTGTGTGCTGCAGTCACTGACTTAGTTCTGAGTGTAACAGGTTATTCTGGTGAAGGAAACCAGGGAAAAAAATGGCATACTTGTCTAAACTTGCTAAGCTCTGGCTAACGGAAAGCTACCTACTTCAGCCTTAAAAATAGCTATAGATAATGTTTTGGGGGGTTGTTATATTAACACATTCAATCTCCAGCAAGCCTCCGATATAATAATGGCCTACCTGTAAGTAAGAGGTATAACCAATATGCCTGAAATGAATAGCTGGCTCCTAACAGTATTTGATCTACAGGCCACCAAAACCTGGTTATCTAGTGGCTGCAGGCAACAACAGCCAAAGTTTCAGCGCTTCCTAAACTTTTAACAGCTATGACTACAGTACTAACAGTATTACAGCTAGGCATCCTTGATGGCTCCCTTGATATAGTGAGCCACATACTACAGAAATTGAACGGTGTTCAACACAAAGGCAGACGACTCTTGGGTCATAGGAAATGAGTGGGCAAAAGGGCCAGAAGATTAAGAAACATGGGTTTACACCAAAGGATTACCTAACATGAGGTTGACTGTACATCCTCTCTGCAAAGCGGCTGGGTCAGAACTTGCCCTGAAGTGTAAACAAGGCTTTAAACTATATCTTAACTGCAAAACACAAACATATACATGTAAAGCACCCAAAACCCAGGCTTAATTCCAGTGTGTATGACAGAGGGAGCTGGAAATACAGTAAGGACACAAAGTTTACTGTGAGGACATGGCAATAAATATAAACATTATCTTAAAAAAAATTCCACAAAAGCTTATTTAGTACTCAACTAAGACAAAGTTTACAAAATGCTACCTAATTTTATTAGCAATGTTAAGTACTCTTCAGACATGACTATTCACTAAAGCCATCAGGGAGAAGAATTTCACTTTTCTGAAACAAAAAGAAATAGATGTGACATTCAAAATCAAGCTTCAACAAAATATATTCTGAACAAAGAAAATAGGTTAGCATTGTGTCGTGGTTCAACCTCAGCCAGTAACTAAGCACCACACAGCCACTCACTCACCAGTGGGATGGGGGAGAGAATCAGAAGATCAAGTGCATTTTAATAATTGAAATAAAGATAATAATAATTACTAACAACAACAACATACAACGCAAGTGATGCACCATCCTGTTGCTTACCACCCGCCCGCCGACCAATGCCTGGTCAGTCTGAGCAGTGATTGCTGCCCCCTGGCCAACTCCCCCCAGTTTCTATACCAAGCATGACGCCATATGGTATGGAATAGCCCTGTGGCCAGTTTGGGTCAGCTGTCCTGCCTGTGCTCCCTTCCCAGCTTCTTGTGCACCTGGCAGAGCATGGGAAGCTGAAAAGTCCCTGACTAGTATAGACACTACTTAGCAACACCTAAACATCAGTGTGTTATCAGCATTATTCTCATATTAAATCCAAAACACAGCACTATGCCAGCTACTGGGAAGAAAGTTAACTCTATCCCAGCTGAAACCAGGACACCTGGGCATAGGAACAAAAATATGTCATGTGTAGAATGAGCCAAAAGAATTAACATCAAGGAAGGGAATCATCTCAAGAGGCAAAGTGTGCTCTGAGCATATGAGGATCAGTAGGCCCAGTATTCTCATTTTCCATGCAATTCCTCAGCCCTTCTAGGCAACAGCAATATCTGTGAGACAGCACCATATTACTGAATACCAGAAGCTAAAGCGGCTGGAATGAAGAGAAAAAATTGCTGAAGGAAAGGAGGGGTCATGAAGGGGAAAATGGAAAATAGGTAGAAGTCCTTTCAGAAATGGTGTTTCTTCTGATTTAAGTCTGGCACATTTAGATGTCACTGAAATAAAGCTCTTGGTAAATATGATGCAACATTAAAAAAGGAACTGACACACAAAACAGAAGCTACTCTATTCCTGACAGAATCCATTTAAGAAAGATGTGCTCTACTAGGAAATTGCTAAGTGGCACTGACACTCAAACAATACACAGATTAAGGTATTTACTTCATACTCCATAAGCATCTATAAAATTATCTGTCGTTTTCCAAGGACTTTTTTTTGTGGCAGTAAACTGATAGCAACATTTCTGCCACAACAGAAGAGATTTTCCTTTTATAAGCACTGCTACAAATACCGCAATCACTTGCACTGATGCTTCCATATGTTGATTTTAAAAAGGGGCCTAGAAATTAACTTAAAGTAATATGAACCCGCATTCTTTCCACACATTAAATGAGAGAATAAGGATGACTTCAGCTTTGAGAGGATATTCTCTTAGTATGAAATACTAATCCTTCTGTGAAACACAGTTCTTCAGATATCTTCCACTGCACTGGCATGAACAGAGTTATGCAAACCTACTTTCTCTAATAGTAGTAATAATAATAAAGCTACATAAACTGACAGAATCACCAAGACTTATTCCAAGTTGGGGAAAGAAAAAAAAAAAAAGAGAACAGTCCGAACCCTGCCCTTACAAGAAGATATTTTGAGTTTAAAATCTCAACTGTTCAATGCATCCAATGCCTTGAGGTAAAGAAAAAACACATAAGCATGAAGACAGCAAAAACTGTTGAAAACCTACTTTTCAGAAAGTATATCAATCTTTCCCTCTTCATACTTCATTCCTTCTGTTCAGATAATTAAGTAATATACATCATTTTAGCCAGTGACCCACATTACGCAGCATTAGCTGCTTTAACAATACTGAAGTAGGAAAAGGGATTAAGTAATTTACTGTGTAAATGGCAAACCACAAAAAAAAAAAAAAGACAAAAGGAACAGAAGCAATTTGGTGGTCATGTTTTGGTATAGTGTCAGACTTGGCAAACAAAACAAAAATAATAGGATTTCTAATTATTTAAACAGACACATTTTAGCATTTCAAACAAATTCAGAATTATCAGGGGTTGATTTCATGAAGCATTTTGCCTAGAGATAAGACTGGCACGCACACAAACTACAAATGAAGCCAAACATTTTTACCTTTAAATAAATGATTTCCAACAGTCATAGTCCCTAAAGGCAAACCTGTTCCAGCCCTCTGCAATCTTAATCCTGTCACAGCTGATTTCCACTAATTCTTACACAAACTAATAACATCTTCATATAGGAAGAATTTTTTAAAGTTGCAACAGCAAAAAAACTCAGAAGAGTTTGTGAATCACTTCTGCAGAGAACACAACCAGTATAAAAACTGCAAAAGCTCATTTTTAGTAAAAAAAAAAATATCTGGACCTGGTATGGATTAGGCTACGTTTTAAATTGGAGTTTAATTCCCCTCTAACAGAAAGCCTTGAAGAAATTCTACACACTCAAAGGCTTAAGAACAGTGCTGTGCCAGTACTGTTCTTCTAACTACTCTGAAAGTCCAATAACGATTACTAACACTGAAAACATTTCATAAGCTTTTGTAAAAGCTGAGATTTAAAGAAATGCAAAATTAAAAAATCCAGGTTGAATTTTGCTTTATTGCTAAGTAATTTACTCCACAGGGTGAAAAGCTAGTATTTCAGAGAATTGCAGGTTATCCTCAGTTGTAACAGATTCAAGCATACCAGAAGTCTCAACTATAACTTTAATTTCTTTTCACAGATTTTAATTTGAGGGAGAAAAAACACAATCTTTCAGAAGCAGTCCTTTTAGGATACAATTTTTAACACAATACATAAAAATCCTCAATTCACATCCATTTCCCTTTCTGAATTTACAATATGTGGCTCTAAATATAGCATTATGTTTTAACCAGACTATGCCTGATAATGTCAAACTTAGTTTAGAGCTTTTTTTTTCCCACTAGGAAAAAAGTGACCTCCATTTTATCTCCCTTGATACATTTCATTAAAGACTGTGTTCAGAAATTTCTTCCATTAACTATTTCAGTGCATCTGCTTTAAATAATCAGTTGCAGAAAGCATTAAAAATAAGACGTCTTGCACATTTTCAGCCCATTAAGGTTATGTGAAATCCAAATATAACTCTCTTCATTCCTTGCTGCCCTCCCTGTTCCTGCTCTCTCCTAAAAGCAGGTCCTAAAAGCAAAGAACAAGGTTTTGAAAGATTGGAGTTTTTTTAAAACAGAACATTTACTATACATGTAACTTTATATCTTGCAAAAAGTGAGGAGCATTAAATTGATATCAAACAAGAAACAACCCTAAACAGCTCCCTCAAAAAGGATAAAGGTGAAAACAAAAGGAGAAATAGCCCCAAGCCATAGGATCTAATGGCAGTTGCCTCCAGCTGTGTCTCTACAGTGGCTTACAGTTAGCTTGCTTACAGCTACTGGCTAACTTCTCTTTTGTTTGTACTACTCACTAACTCTGGCCTTGTGCTTTACAAGGTATTCCCTTGTGCTTGTCAGTCTCCAAAATGTTTTTCTTTCAATCCTAAATCAATTAGAAGGTAGCAAGAGAGACACAGTGGAAATACCTATTTATATACTTACTGTTCTCAGGTTGCCTTATTTACCAGGAACAGTTACTCGCAATCAGCAAATGATATAGTCAAATACAAAGCATATCAGTAGAAAGTTCCATTCTTATGCTAATAACAGTATGCATACAAACTACTTTTCATATTGTCTGCCAACTGTTACTGTCTGTAACCTCCTTCCCACAGTTAGGACCTCCATGGCAAGTAATTTTAAAACTTGCACCTTCACTTCAGACCCAAGCTGAGGTTGGGAAAGAAGGTGACAAACAGAACTGCTTGGGTATGTGACAAGGAACAACAGGTCAGACAAAGGAAGAGGAAGGGCTCAGTTACATGATGTCGGAAATGGAGTAAGTTACATGAAAGGGGGAAGCACAAGATAGAGGTTAGTTGATAAAAACGTAAACAGAACAAATTGACAATTTCAGAGCTGGTTTTGAAATTTGAGAAAACTAACCTACCCCATTTCAAAACTCAGAGTATCTTGTTAGACTACAGAATTATGTACTGTTAGCGGGCTCCCATTCTGCTCAGAAAAGACTGAATATACAAGTAAAGAAAAAAGCTTAATGCGTACACTTACACAACTCAATACAAAAAAAAAATCATTTCCATCAGCTTGAATTTGCGTGAGATACTGATGCATTTTTAAAAATCTTTTTTTTCTTTAAAATGAATCATCTTGGGATGGAAAAAAGAGCTTTGAGAACATTGTTAGTACCTTGTAACATTTGCTCAATTGCTTACATGACAAGATGATTTATTTTACCTTTTTTGTTCAGAATAATAAAAAAAGATTGGGAGGTCTATTTGCCCCCCCCCCTTTTTGTAATGAGTAAGCTACAATTTATTCTGTGTTGCATGGCACTTAAATGTAAGTATAGACAGCATTAACTAGCATGTCCAGAACTTTAAACAGAACTGTTTTACAGCTCTATCCAGTCCATGTGAGAAGAGTTCCCTAGTTTTTTTTTCACTTGGCTTGCAAAGGTGGGGGGGGTGGGGGTGGGGAAGAGCCTTGTCCAGAAAATTGTGGTGGATTATAGCTGGATTATAGTGGATCATAGTGTTCTGGGGAAGTGAAAGGAAGGGTTAATATCCTCACTTCCTTACATCAAGTTTAAAATGAGATTTAGTTTCTGGCAGCTTACATTAGGTGATTAGCTTTTTCTTCTACTACCCATAATACCTGAAAGCAATCTATAGTAGGTGCTCATCAACCACCACAACCTACAGGGAGAAGAATATTCAGCTTGTCCATTTGATGAGTCATTCAAGGTGACACATGGGAAAATTTTCCTTAACTGAAGTTGTAACACCTGTATTCCTCTTCACAAAAGCAAGAGTGCTTAGCCATAAACCTGACCCAGAAACAGTCACCAAGGTCTCTGAACAGGAAACAAAATCCTCCCTTTTGTGAAAGGTAAAAGTTACGGCCCAGGTTGTCACTTCAGGCCTGAAGGAAGGTGACTAAATTAGAGCTGCTCTGGTTTTAAAGACTTTTCACTGCAGCTTCTCCTATTGTAGATAATCAGTGGTGTAGGTGATTAATGCCTCTATTAAGAATGCCGTTTTTCAGGCTTCAAAGTTCACATGCCCAGGTTAGCCCACATTTGTATTCCTATGTGTACATAATGCAAACCAAAATTTTCCAAAGTTTTGCACAGGAGAGAATCATTCATAGACAACAGAATTCATGAAGCTTTACATGACAGCCTTGAAAAGCTCTATTTTTGCAGTGCTTTATGTTCTTGTACTTGGCATCAATTCTTAAACTGATATGGACTCCTCTTTAAGATCTTCTGTAACCCTCTCCACAAAGTCCACTCCACAAAGTAGATTACTGTATGAGTATAGAAAGACAAGTAACAGAAATTTACTTGCAATAAAGTGGTGTGACTTGCTAGAAAAAAGCATGGAAGCGCACCCTTTGGGTTCTTTTTCCAGAATAGCCTCCTGCTTAAGTTTTATCCACAAACTTTCCTCTCAGTGCTCAATCCTATTTAGCTTTCCTTCAAATGGAAGTCATGCCAGAGTGATTATCCCTATCACCATTACTAGATTTACTCATGGTCTGAGGCAGTGACCAAAGACGCGTACAGTATCCAGTACGCCAAGGAGTAACAGCAATGATGTTTTCTGTTCCATCTTGTACTCTTTTCCTAAACACTTTAGCCTTTGTTTCCATTTTTTACAGCTACTGAGCACAAAGCTTATGCCTTCAAAGAATTGCCCACAATAACAACAAAATTTCTCCCAAAGGATCACGGCTAACTAGGACTCTGTTAAGGTAGCCATACAAGTAGAATTATTTTCATTCTTTTACTGCAGCATGCATTACTTTGCATTTAGCAATGCTGAATCCCAGCAGCTACTAATTGTCCAGTTTCTCTGTATTTTAAAATTCTTCTTGAGCATCTCAATTAATTTTGGATTGTGTGATTCTGTATTCCTAGCTGAACGTCAGCATACTTTGTTCCTTTGTCTAGAACATGTATGACTGCCGAGGGCACATACCCTTTAAGATTCCACTGGAAAGACCTCTGTGGAAACTGGTCATTTAGTCTTACCCTTTTCTTATCTGCTGGCCAGTTATTAATACAACCGGAGGTAGTTCCTCTTAATCCGCAACAGCTGACTTCCTTTAAAAGCCTTTGGCAGGAGGTCTTGTCAAAAGCTTTTTATAAATCGAAGTGCATTATACCAGCCATATATTTGTTCCCCGCTCAAAGGATTCTAACTGCTTTGTGAAGCACGATTTCTAACTAAAAAAGCCATAATCTCTCTACTGTATTTACGTGTTTACAGAATTTTTATGATACTTTACTTCCCTGAAACTGCCAGTTCTACTTCCCTCCTAGGCCATTATGGTATCACACTTGCATCTTCCACTCCTCTGGCAAACACAGACTGATGCAAGGGATGGATTACATACTTAGGACAAAAAAATTTGACACTTCCATATCTGAGGTATTTTATAATTTGAGCGAATACCATCTGCTCTGCATGATGTCCTCCTATTCATTTTACTGATTCACTCCCAACACATTAATTAAAAGACAGTTCCTCTTGCCCACACCTGTAAGAAACTCTTCAGTCTGGGTATTTCTCTACAGTCCTCTGTAGTGAGCACTACTGCAAAGAACTCCTGTGCCTTGCCTGCTGTAGCAGCACCTTTCCTGAGAATTCCCTGATGTGCCAGTCACTGAACAGACTACAGGCTTCCTTGCATGCTTCCCACTATCAGTGATAGGGATATTAGGGTTTTAATTTTAAATTTACCACTCTCTTCTTCCTCCTATTTTCTTAGATACAAGTTCTGCTCTTTAAATGATTACTATCATCAGCTTTCTTCATTCTATTTAACCAGTAGATTCTTTTATTTCTTTTAAACCCTTTTTTGATACATTTTACTTCCAAGTCTCCAATTTGCTGTCTTTATTGGGTCTCCATGACATATGCAAGACAAGCCTTCACAGCTACACCTCTTCATTGCTTATTTGGCTTCACTAAGTCTATGAGTCTAAGGGATGAAGATAAGTCTTATTAAAAAAAAAATTGGGAATGTTTCTCTCATACAAGAATGCCAAGTAACAGTACAACACAGGTAATGTTTACTAGATCACTGCTGAGTAACATCTTGAATCAGACCTCCTACATTGCTTAAGATTAAAATTTCCTCTTTGCACATTGAGGCAGATGATCAAAGAACATCCTTGACAGTTGAAAAAAAATGTTCTCTCTTCATCACATTCAGTTGTGAGATTTGTTGTTCCTCCTCCTCCTTAAGGGCAAATTAAGTTTCCTGCTATTACCATAACTTTTTCCTTACATCCTTTCATGTCTTCTGGCATTTCTCAAAATTGTCAGTATCCTGATTATGTGGTCAACAGCATAGCTCCCATATTAAACCCCTTCATATATTTAAGGCCTATTTCAATCCACATCAAATAACACATCTTACTTTACCCCATTCTCCTTAATCATACAGCACCTTTCTACCAAAGCAACTCATGTAATGCGTTTCCTACATATTTACACCCAGATACTGCAGTCTCATTGATTATTTTCCCTCCATCAAGTTTCTCAAAATTCTCACAGCATCAGCATGCTCATTTTAAAACAGGTATTTCAGTCTACTACCTTTTTTAAAAGGCACATCGCATTTTGATAAAGCACACAAGACTCTGCACTTAATCAGCTTGTCTATTTTTATGTGCAGCATTTAAGAAGACTTAATTTGCTGATACATTAAAATTCAGGAAAGAGGCAATAAGAAAAAAGGGACAAAAGTTTTTTCCTTCGGCTTTCATTACACAGTGAAATATTATCCAAAGAAACTTTTCTTCTGCAGTTTTCTGTTTTCAGTTTAAGGAATCCTAAAAATTTATTACAATAAAACCAGCATTCTTTTTACATTTCATTACAGCAGATTTTGACAACAAGTACAGTGCCTCTCCAATCCTCAGCACTAAAAAAGAATCCTCGCGTTTTTTATTCACCTGCCTATTCACTGCTCCCTCCTCCACTTCCCAGTAGTTCTTCACTGAAAAAACATTCGGCGCCTTTGCAAGTTCCAGGGAGGTCTAGCAGCTCAGCACACCTTCATTTAGCAATACTGTCTCTAAAACGCTCCTTCTCAGCCAAACGCTTTTCATTAACCACTTCAGTATCTCCACCAACATGCCACATCCAAGCACTCTACATTATTCTTCTGCAATACTAGACTCTTCCTGAGGATGCCTGAAAAGCCTGTTTCTTACCCGAGGCGTGACTTGTGCTCAATTTTGGCTCCTGTTCAAGAGTCTTCTTTCAGTTCCCCTTTTCTGTCATCCTTGCTTTACCCTACTCAATGGCAAGCTGAGACACCTGTTTGCACACTGGTCTGCTTGAACTTTTCTGGGTCTTGAAATTACTAACAGCATGACATTTATGTAAACATTCCTACTTTGTCTTAGCATAACAGTCTGGAGAAAACTAGACTTGGTTAAAACAATACAACAGACCAATACCTAGCTACATTAACAACAGGTATTAGCAAATGCCTAAGGACAAGCCAGAATATGGCAAACAATAGCCCTTACTTACAGTCTCAAACTAATTTCAGCTCAGATGCTCTCTGGGTGGGATATGGCTTCTACATATTTAGATGTATGCTTCCATAAAAAAATGTTAGCATACAGCAAAATACTGGCATCCCATTTGTTATCACATCAAATTGAACTACAGTGCAACCTTTCAATTATTGAAGGCATTTCTGATGTAGTTCACTATCTGTCAAAGTCTCTTGATGCCTTTTGTTGCATCCTCTTCAAATGTCAAAGTTTTATAACCTGCAGCTACTCTGTCACTTCTTCTGACTTTGTATATGAAATAATGTAGTGGGCATCAGATCAC